>BTPG01000007.1:33034892-33132392 GCA_036245525.1 Semisulcospira habei | reverse complement strand
GGCCGTTTGGTTACGAACAGTGGCCGTTTGGTTACGAACAGTGGCCGTTTGGTTACGAACAGTGGCCCAGAACTTTGTCAGTTTATTCACCCTTTTAGCCCGGGATCCCTACAGCAGGAGGTGGCTTGACCATGATAATTCAAGGGTAGTGCCAGATAACCTTGGCGCCTGAAGGCGACAAGCTCATCTGGCACTACCCTTGAATTATCATGGTCAAGCCATCTCCTGCAACTGGTACATAGCCGTTAGGCAACACCTCCAAAATTTGAGAAATGGGACCTTGGGGCTATAGGGTTAACCAAGTCGATGTTTCAGACAAGCAGGCACACTACTGCTGCTGCTGCTACTGCTACTGCTACTACTACTAATAATAATAATATGCAGGAAGGGAACAGCAGCTGTACCGGTTTGCTGATTGTGGAGATGACGGCTGTGATGATGATGATGATGGTGGTGGTACTGGTGTGATGGCGTGCATTGTTGCGGCAGTTGTAGTGGTAATGGAAAGAGGTGCCTCGTTAGTCGGCTGTGTGTATTTGGAAACAGCAGTTGGCAGATTACGCAGCTTGTCAATCACTAATTATCGTCCTTTGCTGAGCTGTGCAATCCTTTGCCATCACGCAAAAGACTATCGGGCAGAACACGGCCGCAGTGGACCCGCGCACAGTCGTGTTAGTGTCATCCACTGCGGCTGACTTCGGCCCCATGGCCTTCACGGGGTTATCTACCCCCTCCCCTCCCCCCCCCCCCCCCCCCCCATCAAACTGCGCAAGGCACACATTGACGCGAGTCGAGCCAGTTTGCATGGGGAAGTTGTACACAGGCTTTCACGTGAGCATCAGCATCTTCCGACGTAAACTCATGCCCTATGCCACACAAGACCGACTCCAGCTGTTCCACTGACGTGTAACTAGCGCGAGCTCCACAGGGGAAGAAACTCGAAGTTTCTTGGGTTTTCTCCCCTTGTACCGGGTCCCGTCCCACTGTGCAAACTGTCATCGGGCAGACGCAACCCGCTGTTGACCGGCACACAACTGCATCGGCCCAGTGACATTTTGCTCCGTGTTTCGAAAGAGATAGCTGGCGAGTGGTACTCATTGATTCAAGACGCCCCGCATCAATAGCTGCGAAAGCGTCGTATAGCGTTGCCGACGGCAAAGCTAGACAACACTTCCGCACCTATTGATGCGGGACTCCTTGTATGAGTGGCGACACTTTCGCAGCTATTCATGCGGGGCTCCTTGTATGAGTGGCGACACTTCCGCAGCTATTGATGCGGGGCTCCTTGTATGAGTGGCGACACTTCCGCAGCTATTGATGCGGGGCTCTTGTATGAGTGGCGACACTTCCGCAGCTATTGATGCGGGGCTCTTGAATGAGTGTCGTCACTTCCGCAGCTATTAATGCGGGGCCCCTTACTGAATGAGTTAAGCTAGGGAGGGAGGAGGTGTAGGGGAGGTGTGCGGTGTACACTTGTCATCGCCATGGTAACAGGTGGCTTTATTTTACTCATAATGTATTAGTCCTGCAGGGAACACAGAACCCACATGCAGGAGATATATAGACTCATAATAACTAAACGCAGGAGATATGCAATCGTATTGGCATCTCGGCATGGCACATAGTCTCTCATTGGCCGAACTGTGTGAAATATACTGACATCCCTGTGTGAGCTATTGGCCACTATTGTTCTACTTACACGAGCTATAACTCGTACTCTGTGATTTTGGACGTTATAGCTACTAACAGTGACGTGCAAGATCACAGACCAATGCTCTTCACCTCTTCAACACACAATTTATATCTGTTTCCCATGTACCGAAGCGGGCTTGTGGTTTCAGTCTATAAACGTATGTATGAGGCACCACGTACATCAATTCTGGACGAGGCACGCGGGCCCTGAGGTTAATGAAATACATCACATATCATACGCACACATTGGCCAATAGAACGTGCTGTTACACAAATGTCGTGAAATCAACACAATCAATAGAGTCTGCCTAATTTAATAACTTGAAAAGGTCAAGGTTAGCAGTAATCTGACGCCACATGGACCGACATTTCAAAAGGCTTCTTTTGGAAATAAAAAATAAGGCAACTAACCAACCAACCAGGGAACCAGCCAACCAGCCAAACAACCAGCCAACCAACCAATCAAGGCAGCTCCTTTAACCCCTTGCCAGCCGCTGTACGTACATTTTTGTTTCTAAAATCTGTATATATTTAACCTCCAAAAGCCACAACCGTTCAAGAAACATGGATACAAATTGTTCTCAGCAAGAGGCATAGATCCTCATGAGCCCCCGCTGTTGCGGGGGCTCATGAGGATCTATGTCTCGTGCAGTTGGATCGTGTTCACTTTTTCTCGGCAGTAAAGGGGTTAATACCTGCGGAACCTGAATGTTCAGGCGCACCGGCAGCCTCAGGGGGAACCTCGGCAGGATGTACCTGTCGTCCAGCAGGCATACGCACACCGGGCGGAAGGGGCGAGAGTATGTGTCCTTTAACTCATTCGAGACGTGCCGCATACGGATACACAGCGGGAGTGAGTTCAATTTTCGCCATTCTCTCTCTCAGTGTCAGATTGTCATAGCATGGTGAAGTATGACTGGCAGAAAATAATCCAGAGAGAGAGAGAGAGAGAGAGAGAGAGAGAGAGAGAGAGAGAGAGAGAGAGAGAGAGAGAGAGAGAGAGAGAGAGAGAGAGAGAGAGAGAGAGAGAGAGAGAGAGAGAGAGAGAGAGGAAAAGAAATGAAACTTTATTTCTAAACGGAAGAAGCAGTTAGCACATGTGCCATTTTTCACGCTTGCCGTTGCTAATCTACAAAGGTACAACTCTGCTAAAGGTACAAAGCTACTAACATACAAAGGTCTCTCTTGGCTTGACTTCGCGAACGAAGATACTATAGGAAAAGTCTATGGGGGTTGCCCACGACGTCTGCAGGCATATCACGCATGCTCGTGACTAACATACAAAGGTACACAGCTACTAACATACAAGTGCACATAATATAACAAGTCGTTCAAAAAATAAATGGATAAGGCAAAATGGAGGGCACCAAATGTGATTGCTAATAATGTGAATGGCAAAAAAAAAAAGAGAAAAAAAAAGAGAAGATATTCTTTTAAATTCCTTCTTTCAATGAAATCAAACACGCGCGCACGCTCTCGCCGCACCCACACACACACACACACACACACACACATACCACACACACACATACAGGAACATATGCGCGCGGAGGTTAATATCAAGGCTTTAGGCGATGGGGATACCCGAACCAGTGAATCAGCTGTTAGATAGCAGGTACTTGAAGAGGTTTTCCTTGAAAGAGGGGAGTGTGTGTTATGTGCGCTGGCAGTTTATTCCAAAACGAGGCGCCCGAGAATGAGAGGGTGGTTTTAAATAAATCTATCCTCGGGCGTGGTGTGATGAAGTTACGCCTTGATGTTGAATAGCCTGAAGCTGCCTTGGCGAAGAGCTTACACAAGTATTCTGGGTGGATTTCATTCCAGATTTTATACATGACTACCCTTTTGTTAAAGAGGAAGCATCTTTAGTTTTTCAAATTTTTATTCAGTAGAAAGGGCTGGATCAGGCAGGATCTGCTTCACTGCCCTGCGATGCAAGGAGTTAAGCCTCTTCAAGTGAGTGAGAGAGAGAGAGAGAGAGAGAGAGAGAGAGAGAGAGAGAGAGAGAGAGAGAGAGAGAGAGAGAGAGAGAGAGAGAGAGTGAGAGAGAGAGAGAGAGAGAGAGAGAGAGAGAGGAGAGTGAGAGAGAGAGAGGAGAGAGAGAGAGAGAGAGAGAGAGAGAGAGAGAGAGAGAGAGAGAGAGAGAGAGAGAGAGAATGCACCGCATTGTCATAACATTTTTTTTTTGTATGAATCGGTTTAGAGAGTTGGCACTGAACCTGCATTGTCATGAAAAGTTTTTGCATGAAACGGCTTATTTATTTACAGCCGTATGCCCGTCTTCTGAGTGCAGATTGTCAAATAATATCCAGGCCTCGCGAGACAAGATTATAAAACTATGCATTAAAAAGACACAACTTTTCACGTACTTGCAAATTAGAAAAGTAAACATTCCTCAGCATTTTAGTATGCTAGTCAACTAGAGTATGCTAGTCAGCTGAAGTATGTTAGTCAGCTGGAGTATGCTAGTCAGCTGGAGTATGTTAGTCAGCTAGAGTATGCTAGTCAGCCAGAGTATGCTAGTCAGCCAGAGTGTGCTAGTCAGCTAGAGTATGCTAGTCAGCCAGAGTGTGCTAGTCAGCTAGAGTATGATAGTCAGCCAGAGTATGCTAGTCAGCTAGAGTATGCTAGTCAGCTAGAGTATGCTAGTCAGCTGGAGTATGCTAGTCAGCTGGAGTATGTTAGTCAGCTGGAGTATGTTAGTCAGCTAGAGTATGCTAGTCAGCCAGAGTATGCTAGTCAGCCAGAGTGTGCTAGTCAGCTAGAGTATGCTAGTCAGCCAGAGTGTGCTAGTCAGCTAGAGTATGCTAGTCAGCCAGAGTATGCTAGTCAGCCAGAGTATGCTAGTCAGCTAGAGTATGCTAGTCAGCCAGAGTATGCTAGTCAGTATGCTAGTCAGCTAGTATGCTAGTCAGCCAGAGTATGCTAGTCAGCTAGAGTATGCTAGTCAGCCAGAGTATGCTAGTCAGCCAGAGTATGCTAGTCAGTATGCTAGTCAGCTAGAGTATGCTAGTCAGCCAGAGTATGCTAGTCAGCCGGAGTATGCTAGTCACTCCGAGTGGCTACCGCCTGGCCTCCTTCCCGCGCGCTTCCAGAGGGGGTGGCATTGCCATCATCTACAGGGACTGTCTTTCCGCTCAACTCTCCTTCTCTCAGTCTCTACCTTTTGCTCATCCCACCTTTTGAATCTGTCGAGGCCGTAGAAACACTCCCTGGCCAGTCCCTCATCTTCTCATGTATCTGTCGCTCCCCTCCAAGCTCTCAAAACAAACTCACAAACTCCATGTTCCTCACCGAGTTTGACTGACCTCCTCCTCGACCACTACAGCACACGACCAGGAAAACCCTTCTTGGCGACTTTAACTTCCACTTCGACAAACCCGACCACCCTGACACAAAACGCCTTTGCACATCACTTTCAAACCACAATCTTACACAACACATCACCAAACCCACCCACAGACTCGGCCACACCCTCGACTGGATCATCACCCGCACCTCCGATCAACTCTTTCTCGACTCTGACACCTCCTCTGTGCTTCCCTCTGACCACCTCGCTATTCTCGTCGCCCTCAACCTACCTCCCCCGAAAAAAACCCAAGCTCTTTGTCTCTCGTCGCAAACTAAAATCTGTCAACCGAGAGAGCTTTTTCGACGAAGCTGTCGACCTTCTTCTGGACCCCGCCTCCTCTCCTGATCTTGCATCTCATTTCGACTCCTCCCTTCGAAAACTTCTAGACACCTGTCACCACCTGCTCCATACCCAACCGACCTCCCTCCCCCTGGCTCACTGACGATATAGCTGAGGCCAAACGCGAGCGCCGACAAGCGGAACGCCGCTGGCGCTCATCTGACCTCACCGTTCACAGACAGATCTTCCAAACAACTAGATTCAAAGTCTGCAGAATGATCTCCGACTCCTAACGTAAACACCTTCAAAACAAAATCTTGGAATCCACTTCTTCCAAAACCCTCTACGCTACCATGAACACACTCCTAGGCATTTCTAAAGACTCTGCTCTCCCCAACACACACAGCAAAGAAGAACTCCCGTCCGCTTTTCCCACCTATTTTTCCGAAAAAATCCAAACTCTGCGCAACACACTCGACACTCTGCCTTCTCCGCCTTGCCCTCCCGACACCCCCTTTTCCTTAACCCCCCTCTCGTCCTTCCGGCCCGTCTCTCAGGACGAAGTCCTCAACACCATAAAGTCCATGCATCTCAAAACCTGCGAACTAGACCCTCTCCCAGCTTCTCTCTACCGAGACGGCCTTCCAAAACTTCTACCCTTCATTACCGACATCATTAACACATCTCTAGAGAACGACTCCGTCCCTGATATCTTCAAGTCCGCCATCGTCCGTCCTCTCCTAAAAAAACACAACTTCGACCCAAACGAACTCAGAAACTATCGCCCAGTCTCCAATCTCTCTTTCCTGTCCAAGCTTCTTGAGAAGGTCGTTCTCAACCAGCTCAACCTCCACCTCGCCGACAACAACCTCCTCAGTCCCTTCCAATCTGCCTATCGCAAACATCACAGCACTGAAACAGCCCTTCTACATATCTTAAACGACCTGCTTCTCTCCACCGACTCGGGCAACATCTCCCTTCTTACGCTAGTCGACCTCTCTGCCGCCTTCGACACTATAGACCACTCTATCCTCCTCCACCGCCTTCACCACTCCTTTGGCATCACTGACTCTGCTCACTCCTGGTTTCTCTCCTACCTCTCCGACAGACAGCAGTCCGTCACCATCGACGGCGTCTCCTCCAAACCAGTCACGCTCTCCTGCGGAGTTCCACAGGTGTCCGTCCTGGGCCCGGTCCTTTTCACAATCTACACCTCTCCCCTGTCCAACATCATCCAGTCTCACCACATACACCACCACCTCTACGCTGACGACTCACAACTACTAGACAAAGACAAACTCGACAACACTCAGTCACTACTGACTCGCACGCTACGAAGACGTGAAAAACTGGATGACATCAAACAAGCTTAAACTGAATGACGACAAAACGGAAGCCATGCTGGTAGGCACTCGACAGAAACTTTCCCAGCTCCCTCCCTCTCTCCACCTTCAACTCGACAGCACCCCCATCTCCCTCTCCGACTCGGCCAAAAACCTCGGCGTTATCCTCGATTCCTCTCTTTCCATGACCAGCTTCGTCTCCGCCACGGCCCAGGCATGCTACTTCCACCTCCGCCGCACGAGTCAAATCAGAAAATACCTCACTACCGAAGCTGCCACCAAACTTGCTGTCTCTCTCATCCTATCTCGCATCGACTACTGCAACTCTCACCTTTCCGGCCTCCCTCACTCCACCACTTTCACTCTCCAGCGCGTCCAGAACAATGCTGCCCGCCTCGTCCTCAGAAAGAAAAAATCCGACCACGTCACTCCCCTGCTCAAACTCCTTCACTGGCTTCCCATCCCCCAACGCATCCAATACAAGATTCTGTCTCTCTGCTACAAATTCCTGAACAACTGCGCTACTGCCTATCTCTCAAACTTACTTCACCCCTACACTCCTCCCCGCTCCCTCCGCTCCGCCTCCGACCCTCTCCGCCTCCACATCCCCCGCACCAAACTCAGCACTTTTGGCCCCCGCTCCTTATCAGTATACGGTCCTTCCACCTGGAACACTCTCCCACTCTCTCTCCGTCAGAAACACTCTCTCTCCTCCTTCCAGTCCGCCCTCAAAACTCACCTCTTTCAACAGTTCTAGCACTATACCACCACACTCCCCACCCCAAGCTGACCGTCGTAATGTATTTCACTATTTGTGTTACGTGAGTCGTTGCCTAAAGCGTGCGCATGCGTGCGTGAGTTGTGAGTGCGCGCTTAGAGTTATAATTATTATAAGATAAGCGCATTATAAATACCGTAATTATTTTTTTTTATTAGTCAGCCGGAGTATGCTAGTCAGCTGGAGTATGCTAGTCAGCCGGAGTATGCTAGTCAGCTGGAGTATGCTAGTCAGCCGGAGTATGTTAGTCAACCAGAGTATGCTAGTCAGCTGGAGTATGCTAGTCAGCTGGAGTATGCTAGTCAGCCAGGGTATGCTAGTCAGCTGGAGTATGCTAATCAGCTAGAGTATGCTAGTCAGCTGGAATATGCTAGTCAGCGAGAGTATGCTAGTCAGCTAGAGTATGCTAGTCAGCTGGAGTATGCTAGTCTATGCTATTCAGCTGAAGTATGCTAGTCTATGCTAGTCAGCTGGAGTATGATAGTCAGCTGAAGTATGCTAGTCTATGCTAGTCAGCTGGAGTATGCTAGTCAGCTGGAGTATGCTAGTCTATGCTAGTCAGCTGGAGTATGCTAGTCAGCTGGAGTATGCTAGTCTATGCTAGTCAGCTGGAGTATGCTAGTCTATGCTAGTCAGCTGGAGTATGCTAGTCAGCTGGAGTATGCTAGTCTATGCTAGTCAGCTGGAGTATGCTAGTCTATGCTAGTCAGCTGGAGTATGCTAGTCAGCTGGAGTATGCTAGTCTATGCTAGTCAGCTGGAGTATGCTAGTCTATGCTAGTCAGCTGGAGTATGCTAGTCAGCTGGAGTATGCTAGTCTATGCTAGTCAGCTGGAGTATGCTAGTCAGCTGGAGTATGCTAGTCTATGCTAGTCAGCTGGAGTATGCTAGTCAGCTGGAGTATGCTAGTCTATGCAAGTCAGCTGGAGTATGCTAGTCTATGCAAGTCAGCTGGAGTATGCTAGTCTATGCTAGTCAGCTGGAGTATGCTAGTCTATGCTAGTCAGCTGGAGTATGCTAGTCTATGCTAGTCAGTGGAGTATGCTAGTCTATGCTAGTCAGCTGGAGTATGCTAGTCTATGCTAGTCAGCTGGAGTATGCTAGTCAGCTGGAGTATGCTAGTCTATGCTAGTCAGCTGGAGTATGCTAGTCTATGCTAGTCAGCTGGAGTATGCTAGTCTATGCTAGTCAGCTGGAGTATGCTAGCCTATGCTAGTCAGCTGGAGTATGCTAGTCTATGCTAGTCAGCTGGAGTATGCTAGTCAGCTGGAGTATGCTAGTCTATGCTAGTCAGCTGGAGTGAAAGTACTGTTTAACCCTTTGGTTGTCGATAACGGAACCAGCGCGAGAAAAACTGATACCGACAGCCAAAAGGTTAATATATTACCCCCGTCTATCTCTTTATTTACCTCTCTGTCTTTTTGTTTTTTTTAAATGCACCCCCCCCCCCTTCTCCACCTTTCCTCCCGCTCGATGCAGATTGTGTTTCTAAAATCTTTGTTAATCCAACGCCAACAAAACCCCAAACCCTCGTCTGTTCAAAGAACATGGATACAAAGTGGTGTCAGCACGAGGCATAGATCCTCATGAGCCCCCTTCGAATGCGGGGGCTCATGAGGATCTATGCCTCTTACATCTGGGTGTCGTCTGTTGTGTTCCGGCAGTCATAGGATTAAGCACCGCCAATGTGTGTGTAAACGTGGACAAAGCACCATCGGGGCCGGACAATGTCATGTAACAACCGAAAGCTGATTAGAGCCTGCCATTCAACAACTGCCCAAATCTCCATACTAAGGGTTCCTGACATCGCCGAGGAGGCCTGAATTTCCCGGAAGTGCGTCATCCGCACAGTTTGTCTCCCCTTTTTTAGCGACTGTAAAGAGGCATATCTAGGTTCTCGCGGGCTCCTTCCGCGGAGACAATTCGCGTGAATCTGCGTCAGCGATACAGATCAGTTTCCTCTTTTACGACAGCCGAAAACAGGTCTCAGACAGACCCTTACTGAAATGATCTGCAAGAGGCGTTGTTTGTCATTTTTTGCCGTCTACAAGAGGCATAGATTCTCACGTGCCCCTGCATTCGCTGTACTCTACTGGTGCATTCGCAGTGGCTCATGGGAATATTTGCCCATTGTTGACTAAACTAAGGCTTATCAATAGTTACACACCCGCAGAGTGCGGAGATGATTGTACGTTTCGCGACAATCGCAAAGCAGAACGACCACAATGAGACAGATAAATGTGCCAACCTCGGAATGGAAAACGTGTGCACTGCTGTTGTGGCGCGCGGATTGGGCACATTTACATGGCGAGAGTAATGGGCACATTTACATACAGATGACACTGTCGCCGGAACTTAATCAGGCTGCCTGTCCTTCACAGATGCTACGTCCCTGGTGTGTGCCTGGGGGACAGGGAAAGAGGATATTGTGAAAGGGGGTGGGGGGTGGGGGTAGAGATGGCGTGTGTGTGTGTGTGTGTGTGTGTGTGTGTGTGTAGGTGTGGGTCTGTGTGTGTGTGTGTGTGTGTGTGAGTAGGTGTAGGTGTGTGTGTGTGTGTGTGTGTGTGTGTGTGTGTGTGTGTGTGTGTGTGTGTGTGTGTAAGTGTGGGTCTCTCTCTGTGTGTGTCGGCGTTTGTGTGCATACGTGAGCGCATGCGTGGGTGCGTGTGTGAAAATTCTCAGATTTTGTAATTGTTGTGGGTCCGGTATGCATAATGACAGGATTGAGGAAAGGGGACGCAAACCTTTGATCTTTGGAAAACATGTTTCATATGCCTTTCTGTCCCCCCCCCCCCTCTCTCTCTCTGTCAACGCTGTCTCTGTCTCTGTCTGTCTGTCCGTGTCTGTCTATCTGTCTCTGTCTGTCTCTCTGTCTGTCTATCTGTCTGTCTCTGTCTCTGTCTGTCTGTCTCTCTCTCTCGTTGATTAGTAGTTTGTAGCAACGGCAAGTTTGAAAATTGGTCTTGTAACCAAATACTTCTACCGTTGTAAAATAAAAGTTCATTGTCATTGTCATTCTCTCTCTCTCTCTCTCTCTCTCTCTCTCTCTCTCTCTCTCTCTCTCTCTCTCTCTCTCTCTCTCTCTCTCTCTCTCTCTCTCTCTCTCTCTCTCTCTCTCTCTCTCTCCCCCTCTCTCTGTCCTCAAGTGACACACAATCAAATCCACGTGCACTCAAGACCTAATTATATACACGCACGTGATAATGTCAGAAAACACGTTCTACATACGGATGGCCTTACAGTGGGGGATCATTATTAACAGATGCAACGTTTAGATATAAGGGGCAAACTCATATCTACACCGGAACTTTGCATTGCAGATTATATCGCAATTACTTTACTCGTTGACTCAACACACGTGTCGCTTCACAGCCAGGCCCCGTGAAGCCAAACGACAGCATGCCTATCTGCGCAAAAAGCCAGATTTTCATGGGAATGTGCCTTATTGCTAAAGACGTTCAGGCCGACGTCGACGGAAGTGGGCCCACGCACATTCAGGCCGACGTCGACGGAAGTCGGCCCGAAGATCGTAGCTTAATAATTTCAGCCTCGGACAAAGCCTCTTGTCGTGCACAATCAGCCAAACGTCGATGCAAAGTAAAATGTACAATTTGTCAGTTTGTGCTGTTATAGTCTGAAAGCGCACTGGAGTTATCTGTTCCAGACAAGCTTACTAAATATAGTTTGGGCGCATGTCAACAGATATTTTCAATAAAAGCGGACTATACAAAAGTATACTTTCAGACAATGCGGGGTTTATGAGCAAATATTTTTCATATTTTAATTAGTGCCGGGTATTCGAGAAAAGATTGTTTAATACAATGCACGGTGCATGAATGAACGAATACGTTTTATTCACGGTCGTCTTTGTGATTTGAGACAAGATACTGCAGAGTATAGGACCAGATATTTTTCTTCAATTATATTTTAACATAAATATTTTAATTCTCTTCCAACGAGAATATACTTTTTATTCAATATTTTATTGCGGGGTATAGGGTACAAAACAAGAGACATGCATTTTTTTCAAGGCCGCGTATATAGAAGATAAATGTACTTTTCTTCAATCTGAATGCGTGGTATATGAGGTGATATTCGTCATCATTGCGTGGTATATGAGGTGATATTCGTCATCATTGCGTGGTATATGAGGTGATATTCGTCATCATTGCGTGGTATATGAGGTGATATTCGTCATCATTGCGTGGTATATGAGGTGATATTCGTCATCATTGCGTGGTATATGAGGTGATATTCGTCATCATTGCGTGGTATATGAGGTGATGTTCGTCATCATTGCGTGGTATATGAGGTGATATTCGTCATCATTGCGTGGTATATGAGGTGATATTCGTCATCATTGCGTGGTATATGAGGTGATATTCGTAATCATTGCGTGGTATATCAGTAGATATTTCCGACGCGGACTAATCCCGTTAAGGCACATGTATGTACCGGCAAATCTAAAATTAGAAACTCATCCATCAACAACGGCTTATGAATCTCCTGCCTCGACCAGCTCAATTGGCCTTGTCAGCGCGAGCCACAGCTCCTTAGGGGCCCTGGTCAGGATGCTTATGAGCACTTCACTGTTAGTGATTTCACAGCGTTGCTTTTTTTAAGAGTCTGTTAACCCAATATCATCCTGAGGCTAAAAGCTTCAAATTTGTACACTGCCATAAATATGCAAGCTACATTATAGTACTTACGGATAAGGATCTAGACCAATGGCTTTAGTTCAAGGGTGGTGCCAGAATAGATTGGCGCCTAGAGGCGCCAAGCTATTCTGGCACTACCTTGAACTATTTTAGTCAAACGTATTTCGCACACCTTTGTATTCCGAATGATAAGGGTTAATTCAACGCCAAAGATCCTCAGCCGCCCAGGGAACGTGGACACAAAGTGCTGTCTGCAAGAGGCATAGATCCTCATCAGCGCCCGCAACTGCGGGGACTCATAAGGATATATGTCTCTGGCAGCTGTATCGTGCCCCCTATGTCTCAGCAATGAAGGGGTTAATATCATGTTTTTTTGGAGCATCAGAAAGGTAAGCATCTACAAGAAGAATGAATCCTCCGAAAGTTGTTCCTTTTGGTGTGATGAAGCACATGCCAACAAAAGACACAGCTCTTCATGGGCCGCAATTTGCGGGGGTTCATGACGATCTATGCCTCTTGCACACGTACACTGCGCCTATTTAGATCTGCGTTCATTAGGCGGAGGAGGTTTCTGAGGTTTCAGTCTGCGATGGTCATCCCGCCTGTTGCTGACGAGATGTGGATGTGGGGGCCCCGATATTGGATGACAACATCGTCTGCAATCATCATCAAGGTTAACCCTACACTGCCAGGGAACGCAGACTGAAAGCTGCGCGAATTTAGCGCCAGACAGCCGCAGCCGTCCAAGGGTCATAGATATAAAATGGTGTCTGCAGAGAGGCATAGATCCTCATGAGCCCCCGCAATATGACGATCTATGCCTCTTGCAGTCGGGTTGTGTTCGCATTCATTCGGTAGTGATGGGCTTAACGTTTTGCAAAGCAGGGCAAACAATTTTTTAATTTTTTTGCTGGACAGTCAGAAACTAGCGTTGCATTTGGTTTTTACAAATCTGACACGACAGTTTCGGAAGAGTAGAGTAGTGCTTCACCCAAAAAATCTCATTATTTCTAGGCCAATGAAATAGGCTGCGTCAGAAACAATTAGCACTTGGATGTGTACCAGTTGACAGTAATAAAGTAACAACGTTCACATATCCATGTTGTTCGCGTTTAACCTCGTAATTAACCAAATAAAACCGTTTACAATTTGGTCAGAATATGAGTCCCACGGCTTTTTAAAAAAAAACAAAACGGGTTTTCGCAGTTTCTGTTGAGCTATCTTTCGAATGGATCGAAATTTCGTTAGGAGGCAATCGCATCGCGTTCAAATGTCACTTACAGGGCAACACGCGAACACCAACTATATACTTAAATGCCAACGTCATTCTACCTTTAAGAAATTTTGGGAAGGTTGAAAAAGATATTACGATTTACTTTGAAGTTTCGCTGAAATATAAAACTGCAAAACACATCAAAGAACTGGAATAATGGGCTGAGGTGAAAATCTCATTACAAGGAACTAAACAGAAAGGTCAGAAGAAGAAGAAGAAGTTGCACTCGTGCTACAATAAGCTTTTAACCCTTTGGCTGTCCGTAGCAGTTTTTGTCGCAATGATTCCTACAGGATATCAGGGTGTTGTTATTCCTGTAGGATGTCAGGGTGTTGTTATTCCTACAGGATGTCAGGGTGTTGTTATTCCTGTAGGATGTCAGGGTGTTGTTATTCCTACAGGATGTCAGGGTGTTGTTATTCCTACAGGATGTCAGGGCGTTGTTATTCCTACAGGATGTCAGGGCGTTGTTATTCCTACAGGGTGTTGTTATTCCTACAGGACGTCAGGGTGTTGTTATTCCTACAGGATGTCAGGGTATTGTTATTCCTGTAGGATGTCAGGGTGTTGTTATTACTGCAGGATGTCAGGGTGTTGTTATTCCTGTAGGATGTCAGGGTGTTGTTATTCCTACAGGATGTCAGGGTGTTGTTATTCCTACAGGATGTCAGGGTGTTGTTATTCCTACAGGATGTCAGGGTGTTGTTATTCCTACAGGACGTCAGGGTGTTGTTATTCCTACAGGACGTCAGGGTGTTGTTATTCCTACAGGACGTCAGGGTGTTGTTATTCCTGTAGGATGTCAGGGTGTTGTTATTCCTGTAGGATGTCATGGTGTTGTTATTCCTGTAGGATGTCAGGGTGTTATTATTCCTGCAGGATGTCAGGATGTTGTTATTCCTGCAGGATGTCTGGATGTTGTTATTCCTACAGGAATCATCGTGACGAAAACCGCTACCGACAGCCAAATGGTTAACAAAATCAACATCACACCCAGTAACAGCAACAACAGCATCAGCAAGCAACCAAAACAACTACGACACCAAACGAATCAGGTAAAGCAAGACAACCATAATCTCCGCATTTCCAAGATTGGAATAACCACACTACAGAGTTGGCCTGGTTGTACAAAGAGATGGAATCTCATCAGCCTTGTGGAAATAACAGATCCAAGTCCAGTTTTGTGAAAAGCGAGATTGTGATTGTATTGCAGTGAAAATCTCGATGTTCACAAAACTAGATTTACTGTCTTTTTACTGTCACAAGCAGTATCTGCTGAAAACAGATCGATAGCCCATCGCACGTTCATAGAAAATACAGATTTTTTTTCTCTCGCCATAGGAATGTTTTTTTTAGCGAGGTAGATTTACACACGGTGTCCGCTTCGCGAACACTGGGCGCTTACTGTGTTTTGGAAATCTTTTTCAGTTCAACGCCGCAGGAATACAGCGGTCCGGGAAACATGGGTGCAAAGTGAGGTCAGCAAGAGGCATAGATCTTCATGAGCCCCCGCAATTGCGGGGGCTCATGAAGATCTATGCCTCTTGCCGTGGTTGGGTTTTGGTATCGGTCACTGTGCTCTGGCGGGGAAGGGGGGGGGGGGGGTACAGTGCACTAAAGTAAGACGGCGGAATATTTCTCTTCTAGTGCCGGAATGCAGTTCAAACAAGCACCTTATTTTTATAGCAAACACACGTTGGTCTTAAAAACAGGTGCTCTCTGACGCGAACTCTTGAAGGGCAAAACAGTGTCGCCTGTCAATAAAACCCATAATTTAGATAGGTACAGCCACCTAGGTGATGATCTTTAATGACAGGTGACCTGTTTGTTTAACCCATTTAGCCCTGACGCACTACAGCAGGAGACCGGTCGACCATGATAATTCAAGGGTAGTGCCAGATTAGCTTGGCGCCTGTCGGCGCCAAGCTAATCTGGCACTGCCCTTGAATTATCATGGTCGATCTATCTCCTGCAACTGGTGCACAGTCATTAGATGACGCCTCCCAAATTTGGGAAATACGGCCGTCGGGCTGAATAAGTTAATGACAGGTGACATCTGAAAAGGCTGGTCGCGTAAACTGGTTGTGCTGGTATTTGGTATCAAACAGAATACAATGCGCCGTTCATCAATGTCCTTCAACAAAACACAATGAATGTAAAATACAGCCGCGCAAAATTAATGACAAACAAATACATTGAAACATGACCCAGATCCAATTTAAATACTTCTTCAACATTTTCTAAACGTGTATAATTCTACGTCTCAACGTAATCCAACACTTTCTTTTCTCATTAAATGATCCAAGCCGCTCCGCATCATTAGCTGCGGAAGTGTCATATAGCGTTGCCGTCAGCAAAGCTATACGACACGTTCGCAGCTATTGATCCCGGGCGCCTTGAATAAGTTAAAGCACGGTTAACACATTGGAGCTTTGCTGCGTTCGGTTAATCGGCTACATGCAGCGACTCCAGGTGCGGCATGTCTATTGTGAGTTAATAGGCAGGTCCAAGCGTATTTTCAATGCCAACACCGGTACAAGGTACTATCTCTGTCTATCTGTGTATCTATCTGTGTATCTATCTGTGTATCTATCTATCTATCTGTCTGTCTGTCTGTCTGTCTGTCTGTCTGTCTGTCTATCCCGTAGTCTTGCCGACCGTCGGGGCACCACTGATGACTTGGCAACCAGCTCCCTCCAATCCACTCTGTTCTCTGCCAATCTTAGTGTGTCGCTCAGCTTCAGTCCTGTCCACTCTGAGATATTGTCAGTCCTCCCATCTTTTCCTCTGTCTTCCTCTCCTTCGTCCTCCTTGCACAGGGCCTTGCAGGATTGTCTTGGCAAGCCCTGCTGATCGCGTGACATGCCCATACCACTTCAGTTTGCGTTTTCTCACAATGGCTAATGGGTCTTCATAGGGCCCGATGGCTTGCCTGATTCTGCTTCCCACTCCCTCGTTCGTGATGTGATCTCTGTACGAAATGCCAAGCAGCCTTCGAAAACAACTCATTTCAGTAGCTGGTATCCTCCTTTCAAGGTCTGCTGTGAGGATCCATGACTCACAGGCATACAAGAACAATGAGAAGACTAAGGAGCGCATCAGTCTGATCTTGGTACAACATGATTTAAAGGTGAAGACGGAAGTGTTGTGTTGCGGTGAGGATTCTGCCGATATTAGTAGGACACTTCACACACTTCTACGATCTGTGACCTCTTTAATTGGAGATGTGTTTACTGTTCCTTGGTCTAGTTTTAACCATTTGACTGTACTGCTACTGACGATACCGTCCGGCGGAAAAGACGCCTAGTTCCAGATAGTTACAGGTAATTACAGGTAGTTACAGGCAGTGACAGGTAGTTACAGGTAGTCACAGTTAGTTATAGGTAGTTACAGATAGTCACAGGTAGTTACAGGTAGTTACAGGCAGTGACAGGTAGTTACAGGCAGTTACAGATAATCACAGGTAGTTACATATAGTTACAGGTAGTTACAGGTAGTGATGCGTCATTTCCGCCGAGCGGTATCGTCAGAAGCATTCAAGGAGAGAATGCGTCAATATTGCTATTCAACAAGAAACAATACACGATTAACTCATTCCAGACGACCAGCATGCGGGCACAAGATGCAGAGAGAGAGAGAGAGAGAGAGAGAGAGAGAGAGAGAGAGAGAGAGAGAGAGAGATGATAATTATGATGATGATGAAACGTTTTTATTCAAGATAAAAAGTTTTAGGCATAGCAATGCCTATCTTCTAAACTGTCCTGCTACTCTACACATATAAAAATACATCAGACGATACAGCAAAAGATAAAACATATGTAAGTAAAAAGACCCCTCCCCCACCATCAGAAAAAAAGAAGAAAAGAAATAAATGTTAAGAAATAAAATATATATACAGGTATGAACCTGACATGTTAATGCAGACAGTCGAATTATTACATAATCTGCAGCAACAGTAGAAGAGTATTAGGTAATAGGACAATTGTCACCAACTATACGAATAGCAGCATAAGGGAGCCGAACATACTATTACTTCTGGAATAAATATTTATGGAGGCGATCTTTAAAGACGCTAATCTTACAAATTGATTTCAGGTGTGGAGGTAAAATATTGCACGCTTTAGCGCCTGAAAAGGACAGGCTGGTTTTACAGATGTCTAATCTAATTTTTGGAAGGTGGATCGAGCTATTTCTCGTGTTTTTCCTATTATTGTCGGAAAATAGAGTTTTTCCGTGCATGATCTTGTGCAGTAGAACACAGCGATTAAATTCAAACTGTTTATTCAATGTTAGTAACTTGAGGGATTTTCATTTTTCGTCAGTCGAAGTAGAGCCGAGGATTATTAATTTAATGGCCCCGACGATACAAAGAATTAACTTTTTCATGTGAGCTTTGCGGACGACATTGATGGCCTTGCAGGAACAGAGAAGGAGCTAGCGTAGCTGGTGGAAAAGCTGGATAGTACAGCCATTGCATATGGGATGGAAATCAGTGCAGAGAAGACCAAACTGATGACCAATAACGCCAGTGGCATTGGCTCTGAAATCATGGTTGGAGGCCAAAAACTGGAAACAGTTAAGAAATTCAAATACTTAGGAGCCATTGTGACAGATGAGGGATCAAAACCAGAAATACTGTCCAGGATTGCGCAGACAACAACAGCACTGACAAGATTGAAGACCATACGGAAGGACAGAAACATCACACTCTGCTCCAAGATCAGACTGATGCGCTCCTTAGTCATCTCAGTGTTCTTGTATGCCTGTGAGTCATGGACCCTCACAGCAGACCTTGAAAGGAGGATACAAGCCACTGAAATGAGATGTTTTCGAAGGCTGCTTGGCATCTCATACAGAGATCACATCACAAACGAGGAAGTGGGAAGCAGAATCAGGCAAGCCATCGGGCCCTATGAAGACTTATTAGCCATTGTGAGAAAACGCAAACTGAAGTGGTATGGGCATGTCACACGTTCAGCAGGGCTTGCCAAAACAATCCTGCAAGGAGGACGAAGGAGAGGAAGACAGAGGAAAAGATGGGAGGACAATATCTCAGAGTGGACAGGACTGAAGCTGGGCGATACGCTGAGAATGGCAGAGAACAGAGAGGAATGGAGGGAGCTGGTTGTTAAGTCATCAGTGGTGCCCCAACGGTCGGCAAGACTACGGGAGACAGACAGACAGACAGACAGACAGACAGACAGACAGACAGACAGACAGACAGACAGACAGACAGACAGACAGACAGATGTGAACTTCGCTGCATCCATCCCAGACGGTAGAACTGTAGTCGCAATGCGTTTTAATATGCGCACGGAAAAAAGAGTTTACGGATATCAGTATTAACTATATGGCGTAGTTTTGATAACAGGAACAGAGTTTTGGAGATTGTTTTGCATATAGAATCAGTATGCGGTTCCCAGCTTAATTGGTTGTCCACGATAACGCCTAATAAGCGATGCCTAGTTACTTGTTCTACAGGCTGGCTATCTAAGGAGAGTGTTAAAGGTGGTAAAGGTGGTAGGCCATGCTGGTGTTTCTGACGTGTAGTAACTAACGTGCTCTTTGTCTTTGGAAAACTAATAAGCATGTGATTATCACTGCACCAGCCTGCTACTTCATCTAGACTTTGTTGGCGTACACACCTTATTAATGGTTGCGATATCTTTATCAGATGTGTGTATGGTCGTGTCGTCTGCGAACAAATCGCAGTTTGCGTCTAAATGAGATATGCACAGTGGCAGAGCATTAATAATAGATTAAATAATAAGGGCCCTAGAATAGACCCCTGTGGAACACCGCAAGTTACTAAACCACAAGAGGAATATTTGCCATTTAGCAGTACTTTCTGCGTTCTGTCCCCGAGATAGGAAGATATAAAGGAGACAGTATTTGAGTCAATGTGATAGAATGATAGTTTTTTTTTTTTTTTAGTAGGATAGAGTGGTTGACACGACCAAAAGCTTTTTTCAGGTCAAGAAAGATTGCACCTGATACTTTACTGTCATTTATGGCAGAGAGCCATTTATCAATTAACTGACTGAGGGCAGTTTGGCACGAATGTAGAGGTCGAAATCCTGATTGTGCTGCAGTTATCAGATGGTTTTGCTCCAGAAAGTTTAGAAGATGTGTATGGATATTTTCTCGAGCGGTTTTGAAATACAGGATAATATGAAAATGGGTCTGTACTCGTTTAGGTTGCATAAAGTTTTGCTTTTAGGAAGAAGGATTACCTTCGATTGTTTTAGCTCGTCGGGAAAAATGTTATGTCTAATCGATAAATTATAAATAAAGGTCAGGGATTCGACGACGTAGGGCAGAGATAGTTTTAAAATCTGACTACTAATACCATCTGGACCGCAAGACGATTTGTTTTTTAAACTGGAAATAGATTTGCCTACATCTAGGACAGACATAAGCGGTACTAAATATGGGCCGCAGCTCTCTGTTGAATATGGTGACGTAGTTGACGAGAGCAAGCGTAGTTTACAGAGTTAGGTTATTTGACTTCGCCAGAGATTGAGCAACAGTTCTGAAGTGAGAGTTGAACGCATCTGCAGTAAGATCGGGCGGAATATTAGGCGATCGTTTACTGTTACCTTTGGTGAAAGTGTTTATTACTTGCCAGACCGAACGGATGTCTTTGCCGTCGGCAATAACTTGTTCTGCATTTTGCCTCTGTGCTTTACGAACTAGAGATTTGACATGGTTTCGCTGCGTCTTGTATTCAGCAAATTTCTTGTCTCGTTTTAATTCATCTCTTACTTCCATCGCTTAAGAGAGAGAGAGAGAGAGAGAGAGAGAGAGAGAGAGAGAGAGAGAGAGAGAGAGAGAGAGAGAGAGAGAGAGAGAGAGAGAGAGAGAGAGAGAGAGAGAGAGAGAGAGAGAGAGAGAGAGAGAGAGAGAGAGAGAGAGAGAGACTGACTGACTGACTGACTGAAACTTTATTTATCAAGGACTGAGATATTAGGCGCACAGGCCTTTCTTCCAATCTGTCCTTGCTACATCTACTGATATATAATAACAGGCAAAGCTACATTACACTCACAAACAACATCGAAAGTAATGCGAATTACAACAACACTACAAACAGCAACAATTATTTAACAAAACACACAGGTACCCATAGGAAGATTTTAGCACGTGTCATAATATCCGTTTGCGGGAGCTCTCCCCAGAAACTCCCACCCGGGGGGCACGCAAGTATACTTTCACTCGAATGACATGCTAAGCACATCGTTTGAATAAACTGTGCACCGGCACTGCATCCCTTGACCAGGTCTATTCGGGAAGCACCCCCACAAACGGGAGGTGAGCGTAAATGGTATGATAAAAAATAATAGTTGTATAAAAAGAAATTAAAATATATGTTTTCACAACATGAGATAATTAAATTTACGTTGCCTTGGATAAGTGCTTGTACAGTTTTGCTTTAAACGCAGCTAGGGAATTAACTTGTTGTAAATGCAGAGGAAGAGAATTCCACTGGAAACCACCTGAGTATGACAAACTGGATTTATACAAATCAATGCGGGGACGTTTTATGCTCAGGTTGCTCCGAGAGGTGCTGTATCTCTTCTCAGTAAGAGTAAAGAGTTCCGATAAGTAGCCGGGGGCCTTACCGTTAAGAGCTTTGTGCACTAGTACGCACTTGTTAAATGCTAAGTGTTTGTCAAGAGGAAGGAGTCCAGCTGCCTCAAGCCTCACCTCAGTGGGTAGAGATGAGCTAGGAATAATAAGTTTGGCTGCTCTCCTGTATAGCGAATTTATTTTCTTGAACTGGACCTCGCTGCAGCCATCCCAAACTGTTGAGGCATAATTAATGTGGGGCTTGATGTATCCATTAAAAAATAGTTTACGCGTGTTCAGATTAATGACCGCTTTCAGTTTAGACAGTAAAAATAATTTCTTTGAAATTGTCTTTCCGATGTGTATGAGATGAGGCTGCCAACTAAGTTGGTTATCTACAATTACCCCTAGTAAACGGTGCTGTTCTACTTGCTCTATGGGGACAGCTTCGAATGAAAGGTTTAGAGGCGCGGGTTGCAGCTGGTGTTTCTGACGTGTTGTGACTAGCATGCTTTTAGTTTTAGCTGGATTGACTATCATTCTATTTCTACTGCACCATTCAGATACTTCTTGTAGGCTCTGCTGGAGGCTGTTGGTTATATCAGCTACAGTTTTACCGGATGCATGTAGCGTCGAATCGTCAGCAAACATGTCACACTCAGCACTAGCACATGTGATGTGTAGTGGTAAATCATTAATAAAGATACAGAATAACAATGGGCCCAGAACCGAACCCTGAGGAACACCACGTTCTACCTTACCCTCTGTGGAATAGTTACCATTTACATAGACGGCTTGTGTTCTCGCAGAAAGATAAGAGTTAAAGAATGAAAGGGCTGACGGGCTGTTGTTGTTGAAATAAACATTAACTTTCCTCAGCAAAATTTCATGATTTATCAGATCGAACGCTTTTTTCAGGTCCAAGAATACCGTGCCAGTCATTTTGTTATTGTTGATGTTATCTAGCCATGAATCAACCATACGTACTAATGCTGAGTGGCATGAGTGTTTGGGTCTAAACCCGGACTGGAACTTATTTAACAAGGACCGTTCGTCGAGGTACTGGAGGAGATGCTTTTGAATATGCTTCTCAAGTGGCTTTGATCAAACAGACAGAAGAGAAATGGGACGAAGGTTATTTACATCTGTAGTATCTTTGGTCTTGGGTATAGGAACAACTTTTGCTTTTTTAAACGCCACAGGAAAAGTCTTATACTGTATACATAAGTTAAAAATGTAAGTGAGGGGTTCAACAATATAAGGCAGTGATATGTGGAGTATATAACCATTTATACCGCCACACCAGCTGATGTCTTGTTCTTAAGGCACGTTATATAACGCCCGACTTCGTGAACAGCGATAAAGGGGATACCAAACGTATCATCGGACGATAATCGAGAGAGAGAGAGAGAGAGAGAGAGAGAGAGAGAGAGAGAGAGAGAGAGAGAGAGAGAGAGAGAGAGAGAGAGAGAGAGAGAGAGAGAGAGAGAGAGAGAGAGAGAGAGAGAGAGAGAGAGAGAGAGAGAGAGAGAGAGAGAGAGAGAGAGAGAGAGAGAGAGAGAGAATGTTAATGAGCTTGTTACGTGGTGGAGTTGTAGTCGTAGTATGATAAACACACCAGACGCACGCACGTAAGGTTCTTTTAAATAAACTTCATTCAGCTGCAATCCGTCACACGTGGCTTAAGGATGTAGACAATACTGGAGTAACAGTTACAACAATATTTTAATTCAGCGATGCGATCTCCACACAATTCAGTTCCAAATGCATTAACACTGATAAAAGTCTCTTCTGCAAATTTCCACAATGCCGACACAAAGTCTCTCTACAACGTACACCACACTGATACGCCGTATCTCTCACAATGTACACCCTATACGGGCCACGTACCTACGATAACTGTGTGCCTCTACAACTGACAAATGCAAGACAATGTATGAACGTGCTTTCCTAGCGCCTTCTTTATATATAATACCAATTTCCAAAATCATCTACAAAAATCATACAATGCAACCAATCAGAACGAAACACGCAACCGAAACTCATAAATAAGAATTTTCTGGAATCACTAAAATAGGCTACAAAAATTCGGCTGCTCATTTCAGCTCTAAATCCTAATGTATAATGAAGTCACATAAAAGTATGGTAGCCCTATCACGACCTTGCATATCCGCTCTAGAAGATTCTCGACTCTTCACAAAACAACAAAAAAAGGCTGCTCAATTCACGCGCACAGAAAAACAAAATGTTGCGAACTGTCGCCAACTACCCGACGTCACACATACGAGGTCACTTGACAGTGCGACCTTTCTAGAAAGTTCTGGACTAAACTTAGCGTATCATAACGAAGTAAATTCCTCTCTGCGCGACCGAAAGAAAATATTGGTTAAAAAGATACGTGAATCATAACCATGATAGCTCAAATAAATATCGGATCGTTTCCTACGATTAACACATGTATGCTCTCACAGGACAACACAACCACAATCGTAACAGAGCTCTTTTGAATAAAACAGCAGCCATCAGACCCGCCAAGGAAATCAAGAGAAATACAATATTTCTAGAACAAAACACCGAGTAGGATTAACTGTAAGGGAGAAATGATAATAAGAACGTCAAACGAGAACATTGTATAATTACTTAACGCACAGACGTTTCGTTGGTTGTAAAGGATTTATCTGAATTCAATGCCATCAAACAAAAAAGAAAAAAAGAAAAGAAAATGATTGTCGTAAAAGAGGACAAAAGTACCGCGTTTGTTAAAATAAAAAATAATGATCTGAACAAAAAGAAAACCTTAATGTCCATTTAAACTTCAGAACAAAATTGATTAACGGCTCATGTTTAAATTAATCAATTATTTAGCAGAAATCCAGACCCAAAAGGTGACTGCCAAGCGAGTAAAATTCTGAGAAGAACCCAACGGAGAAAGAAACACGCTTAGAAATGTCAGGGTCTTATCTAAGCGTCACAGTGTTTCCTTCTTCGTTGGGTTGTCCTCTTCAATCAGTTGTTTTATTTATAGTCTATTCACAATCTAGTGATATGAAACCTGAACCTCTCTAATTGCGCAACGTCATCGGGCCGACCTCGGCCGCCGTTGGCCCGCGCACGGACGTGCGCGGGCCAACGGCGGCCGAGGTCGGCCCGATGACCGTGTGCGCACTGGGCTATTTGTGTGTGCAAAAATTGGCGCCAGAAGTAAAAATGGCGATAAAAAATCTGGACCAATGGATTGTCTTCACATCAAACATCCAATCTCTTTACGATCGCCCCACGTGTTCATAGAGGAACATCGGAGGGAGGTTTCGCTCAAGCCAATATGCTTAGGCAATGTCCGTTTGTTTTAAAATTGTGCTCATGAATATATATGCATGAGCTGCCGCAGCCCGCTCGAAATGAGCATCGTGGTTATATTTGTTGCCTCATGCATATTCACGAGCCTCGTCAGTGCACACACGCATTTTGCGGCGGGGAGAATGTTTACGAGGACTGAAGGGTTCTTTTCCCTCGTTTTCCTTTGTGCGGCGGTCAGCGTTTGATTGTTACGAGAGTCTGTCGCATGTTTACACGAAGGTAAAGAATCTCTGTTTACGCCTTGTAAATTGTCGCACACGCGTGCTGGTCTGTGATTTTGGACCTTACGGATGGAAGCCGTAAGGTCCAAAATCGCAGGCCTGCACGCGCACGCGGACGGCGATCGAGACGGTCATTACAAATGTTAGGAGGTGACACGAATGTCGATTACGTCATCGCTGTTGTACGCGAGAAACAGAGAAGACGTTTTAGGGTTCACAGTTTCGAGACGTGCTGCATCTGGATACGCGGCTTCCAGCCGCGTATCCGGATGCAGCACGTCTCGAATGAGGTACCATCATCCGTCACCGCGAAGGTGATTCAAAGACGGGGCAGCGGGACAAGGATCTGACCAAGCTGAGTTCGACTAACAAAATATGCTCAGAACTGAAATTATAATAACGCCACGAAGGGGGCAAAGCAACAACACGCTTCTGATAAACGAAGGGAGCAGCTCAACAACACGCTTCTGATAAACGTTGACTCATTCAGCTCCGACACGCCACGGCAAGACATGGGTCGAGCGTGATAGTTCAAGGGTCGTGCCAGAATAGCTCGGCGCCTATAGGCGCCAAGCTATTCTGGCACCACCCTTGAACTATCATGCTCGATCTGTCTCCAGAAGTGTAATACAGTCTTCAGGGGGGTAACTTCAACATTTGCGGATTTCGATCTTGGAGCAAAATGTGTTAAAAGCACTAGTCGTCATTGGTGATGTCAGCAGAAAGAGTACACATGCTGAAACTGAATATGGTTAGCAGTTTCAGACCCGACGTTTATTGGCAGTGACGATGTTAAAATACCCTGTACCATTATGCACCACGTACCACGCGTATTGGTCAGGACAGATCGACCACAGGCTTAAATGGGATTTAAAAAAAAAACGAAAGTGAAAAAGGGGTGTTTGAGTGGGTGGGACTGCGGTACGGGGGTATACCGACGTGTTCAATGGTAGAATTCTTTCTTAATCACGTATGCTGGTTTAAATAGTGGTAAGATTCAAAGTGACACATTTATTACACACACACACACACACACACACACACACACACACACACACACACACACACACACACACATACACACACACACACACACACACACACACACACACACATAGAGCAAAAGCACAGTCCCTGGATATAGTCCTGAAAAAAGGATTAAACGAACGCAAACCAAATAATAGGATTAAATCGACAGAATTCGCAGCTAACATTTTCCCTTCACGTCGTGTAGTTTAGCCTGCGTGAAGCACTTAGGGCGCAACATCATTTGGCCTTTACGTCCTCCGTAATAAAATAAAAAAGAATCTGCTTGGCATAGTTGAATAGTGTATATGACAGAGATGCAAACTTATACAGTAAAATAGGCCAGTAGTCACTCACAAGTAAACTGGTGTGAAATCATCCTACAGGCGACAATTCGATAAGAGGAAACCCTAGTTCAACGCACTTCAAGCGAGATCACATGTTTCTGCTGTTCCCAATGGACGACAACTGTAGGTCATCCCCAGTAAGCAAGGGTCCTCGGGGCCTACCACGGCTACAGTGGACACTCTCACGGCTGTGCGTAGACCCAGTGCGTCCGCCGTGGACACGAAGACGTTTTGCTCCTGGAGTCTTGGGATGAAAAGGTATAGTCAGCCATATGAATGCTTGCGCGTCTCCTGTACCATTTCGTGTCCAGATGATTTTTGTCAACGACACGGAACACGATAGCAAAGAACATTTCCACCCATTCCTGGTGAACATAAAACCCATTTACAAACGCATTTTCAACGCATGATTTTGGTACCGTCTTATAACCCTGCTGTATTTGGCGTCGGCAAACCGCATGGATCCTCATGAGCCCCCGCGTATGCGGGGGCTCATGAGGATCTATGCCGTTTGCATATGGGTTTGTCTGCAGCAAGATGGTTGAGCATGCTCGCGGTGTTTATTTTGTTGTTGTTTTGTTTTGTTTTTCTTGTGAGTATTTAAAAGACTAATTTTGAGATGAAATTCAACACTGTTTAAGAAGAGTCAAGCAGAGTCATAAGCCTTCGCCGATGCTTGACTCTTCTAAAATAGAGTTGAATTTCATCTCAAAATGAGTCTTTCAAATACTCACAATAAACAAGAAGAAAAAAACAAAACAAAAACAAACAAACATGCTCAACTATCCTTGCTGCAGACAAACCCATATGCATTCGACATCGATCCTCATGAGCACACCGCATACGCCGGGGGCTCATGAGGATCTGTGCATTTTGCCGACGCCAAATACAGCAAGGTTATAAGACATAAAAAAATCATCATGCGCCGAGTCCATGAAATTCAAACCCGTCCACAAAAGGCATAGATCCTCATGAGCCCCCCAAATGCGGGGGCTCATGAGGATCTACGCCTTTCGCTGCCGCCAAGACGCACCCATGTCCCTTCATCAGACACAAACTCTATGCATCCTGGTAGACATAGACCCATGATCTCGGACAGTAATAGGAAACTGTCATGACTGCACTGGATGACTGGGGGAGATACTACTCACAACTGGGTCGCCAAAGTTCGCCGCCTCCAAAAAAGTCCTATTACTAACTTGTCAGAAAGATGCATCGCTCCAAATGGTCGCCAGTGATCTCAGGACTATGCTGTTATCTCCCCTGAAATGGGGTTTTGTCCCTTTCCGTGGCGATATTCCAGAGGCGCGAGTAAATGCAAGAGTAATGTACTCTTGACAGATCCAAGCGTCAAGAGGATGTATGTGGGAGGGGGTATGTCTATTAACGTTTAGAGCTCTTGTCAGGGGACATAACTTCATCATCCCGTGGTCTGCGTGGCCAGTGGAGACTACCAGTCTACGTAGATGGTACTTCATACAAAGGTCCCCGCAGTCAGTGATGTCCAGGCTAAAAGACGGAATTTTTCTACAGTAAGTCCAGTGAAAGCTCCTGGCAAATCAAAGTGGCACAGGTGCAGTGTGTCTGAATTGATCAGTGGTCAGGTCGTACTCCATAGGCTACAGCCGTCCCTGACACCCACCACCCGCCAGTTAGGGCCATCTACGATCACTCCGGTGCCGCGGACGTTAAATCCGAACTAAGCAACCATTTTGGGACGTCAGTGTCTATGCATGCCTGCACCAAACGAGCCAAACTGTTACGGCACGCACTTGGAACTGTCATGGTGGAACTATCTCTTGAATCCGACACTCAATAAATTACGTTGTACTTGTCCCTTCTAAGCGTGCTCCATTCTTTCCTGCGAACTTCTTTTCTTTTTGTTTTTTGAACTGTAAGCATGGAATTCCAAAGACAGCTCCAGAAGCTGGACATTCCCTCCTCAGGGCAAAATGTACTAAAAAATTAACATCAAAATTTTCAGATTGAGCGCTCGTCTGCGATTGGTCGACGTTATCGCTGAATAGTTTAACTCATTCGAGACGTGCCGCGTCCGGATACGCGGCTTCAGCCGCGTATCCGGACGCGGCGCATCTCGAATGTGTTAACACCATAATCTCGCGAAATGCCATTGACGTGGATTGAGGCAGAAACGTGTGGATAATACGCGCAGAGCGCGCGGATTACTGCGGATCTGATTTGATTTCTCCACGCACGCGTCATGCACAATAGGTTTCGCAAGGACACGTTTATAGGATCTTCCTTGATTTTAGCCGCAAACGTCCAAAATCACAAACCAACACGCAAGTAATTTAAATATGAGCACGAGCTTAACCCGGACTGGCCGCGGCCGCTACAACATTGAACACCGAGCCGGCCTCTGTAGCGCCGTGGTTAGCGCGTCGGACTGGCCGCGGCCGCTACAACATTGAACACCGAGCCGGACTCTGTAGCGCCGTGGTTAGCGCGTCGGACTGGCCGCGGCCGCTACAACATTGAACACCGAGCCGGCCTCTGTAGCGCCGTGGTTAGCGCGTCGGACTGGCGGCTGGGAGATCCGGGTTCCAATCCCAGCCGAGTAAAGCGAGATTTTTCCTGCCTGGATCGGCTCCTACAGAGAGCGGGTGTGCTATGGATCCAATGGGAAGGCTGATGCCACGCAGCCGAGACTCACCACTTCACAGGTGTGACCTTGGGGGTGCTAGACGGCATATGACACATCGCACGATGATGATGAGTGCACGGCTGGTACCGCAGGTGTCCGCTGTTCCCGGGCCTGGTTAACACCAGGATATTTATGACAGGAAGCGTGGAATGCGGCCCTGTCACGCAGTCCCCAACCACATGGACCTCCATGGCATCCTCATATCATCGTCCTCGTCTCACCATAATGCAAAATGAAAAATGCTGTTCCAGATTTCTGATCCATCAAGTCTCCGTCTCATGGTGACCTCAGCCCAGTCCTCCAGAAGCCCTAGGTGCGCGGTTGTCTTCGGCCAGACCCTGCTGCTGTGCGTGGAAGGACGTAGTGGTTGACTCGCCACCTCTGGGGGGAACTCCCACTCGTCGATTTCGCGACTAGCAAACAATGTCGTAAGTAGGGGAATAGTAGGTGTGGTCACCTGAAGGCCACACTGAACACCACGGAAGTGACTCGGCAGCAGTGCGGAGTTTCCTCCGGAGGGAGACCCCTACTACCTGACAAATATAGCAGCAGGGCCGGGAGTCTGGCTGGAACAACCAGCGGGCCTGGGAGAGCACACTGAGGTTGATGGTGATGAGCGGGGCGAGAGGAAGACCTCTGAGATCGACAAAGGAAACTTGGAGCAGAAAAATGATGTCGTGCAACTGGTTCACGTTACTCTTGCTTTGACAGTGGAGTGGTTAACCGATTCAGCCCGACGCACGTATTTCCCAAATTCTGGAGGTGTCATCTAAAAACTATGCACTTGTTGCAGGAGATTGATCGACCGTGATAATTCAAGGGTAGTGCCAGATTAGCTTGGCGCCGACAGGCGCCAAGCTAATCTGGAACTACCCTTGATTTTATCATGGTCGACCCATCTCCTGCTGTAGTGCGTCATGGCTGAGTGCCTTAAAACCCCTTTTCAAAATGGAACTACAGCTCGCAAAGGAAAAATAGGTAGTGCATTGTGTTCTTGTCTGTGAGTTCATATTGAAAGTGTTTGCTCTTGTCTGGACAGCTGTTGGTAACTGTCCAGGGGCCGTTGTGGTGGTCTGTACACAGACTTAATGATGGTCTTCATCTCTGTGAAGCTGACTCCTTTTTCGTCTTGTTCTTTCTCTGTCTCTGAGTTCATATTGAAAGCGTTTGCTGTTGTTTGTGTCATAATTGGCCTTTTTAAGTGTTACGTGGTGGTGTTGTAGTCGAAGTATGATAAACACACCAGACACACACGCACGTAGAGTTCTTTAAAATAAACCTCGTTCAGCTGCAATCCGTCACACGTGGCTTAAGGATGTAGACAATACTGGAGTAACAGTTCCAACAATATTTAATTCAGCGATGCGATATCCACACAATAATGCACTTTCAAATGCACAAACTACTGAATACAAAGTCTCTTCTGCTATGTCCACACTACGACTCAAAGTTTCTCATACACAGCGTCTCTCGCAATAAACTGGGTATCTCTACAACTGACAAAGCAAGACAATGTACTCACGGGCTTTCCCAGCGCCCTCCTTATATACACTATCAAAATATAGAATCTTCTACGGAAATCATGAACTCAAACAACCAGAACGAAACACGCAGCCGAAGCTCATTAACATAAACTTTCCAGAAACAATATATCAGGCTACAAAAACACGGCTGCTCACTTCAGCTCTAAATTCTAACGTATAATAAAGACACATAAAAGTATGGTATCCCTATCACCTGGTAGCTCTATAAAGTACGAGAACATTCCCCAAAACAAAACAAAGGGCTGCTCAATCACGCGCACAGGAAAACAAAAAGTAGCGAAAATGTTGCGATGTCAACCGACGTGACACTTACGAGGCCACTAGACAGTGCGACCCTTCTACAACGCACTGGACTAAACACAACAAAACGAAATCGGCTCTACTCACGAACAAAAGAAAAACTTACTAAAAAAAACCCCACGTGAAACGTAACCGTGATAGCTCAAATAAACATCAGATCGTTACCTACGAATAACACATGTACGCTTTCACAGGAAAACACAACCACAATCGTAACATTACCCCCCTCTTAAGAATGAAATTTCACAAAAAATTTCTTCTCAAATTTCAAAAATACGGTTGTGGCTGTGTACACCTACACAAAACCCTAAACAAATATAACTTCACATCAAAAATCAAATTAAAATAAACGTCTCACAGTTCCTGTAAACAGTCCTGAGCATCGAAATGTTTCATACAAATGTTCTGGACACAGAAATGTTCATTTAAACTGCTCTGCTCAGGTAATCTGCTCCAAAGTTCTGCGAACCCTTAATAGACTGTAGTTTAATGTCAAAATTCTGCAAAAACATCGCCCATCTCATAATACGAGAATTTGTAAACTTTGCAGAGTTTAGATAGTTCAAGGGCTGATGATCTGTTTGGAGAACAAATGGCACTCCCAGAAGGTACAGTTCGAATCGCCTTACTCCCCAAATGATGGCTAGGCACTCTTTCTCGATGGTCGAGTAGTTTCTCTCAGCTCTGGTCAACTTTCTGCTGGCGTAGCTCACTGGGTGGAGTTTTCCGTTATCTTCTTGCATCAAGACTGCACCTACTCCTTCGTTGGAGGCGTCTGTTCTCAGGAAGAACGTTTTCAACGGGTCAGGAAGGTGTAGAATAGGCTTCTCGGTTAGGATGTCTCGAACCGCCTGGAATGCTCGCTCTTGGGCATCTTCCCACTTCACTATGTTAGGTTGTCCTTTCCTCAGCAAATCAGTCAGGGGTGCTGTAACTGCCGCAAAGTTTGGTATGAACTCCCGGTAGTAGTTCGCCAAGCCCATAAATGAGCGGACTTGCGTCTTGGTCGTAGGTCGCGGGGCATCCCTGATCTTCTGCACGTTGGCGTCGTGTAGCCCCTTTAAACCTTCACTCAATTTATGTCCAATGAAGTCTATGTTGTCAGCCCCAAGAATACACTTGCTTGGACGGATGGTGAAATTCGCATCTGACAGTCTTTGGAACAGTTCTCGGAGGGCTTTGATGTGATCCCCCCAAGTTTTGGTATGGATCAAAATGTCGTCCCAGTAAAAGACCACATTTTGCATATCTTCTAGGATCTTTTTCAGTCCTCTCTTTAATGTGGCACCACTGTTCACCATACCAAAAGGCATCTTCAGGAACTCCCAATGACCGTTGGGTGTGACGAACGCTGTCTTGGGGATATCTTTTTCTGCAACCTTGATTTGCCAATACCCTTTGCTTAGGTCAATTTTGGAGAAAAATCGGTCTCCGCTGACCTTCTGGAACAGTTCTTCTGCTGTGGGCATAGGCTCTGGATCAAAGATTGTTAGTTTATTGAGTCTGCGATAGTCCACACACACTCGGTTGGATCCATCTGGTTTCTTCACGATGACAACTGGGGACGCATAGGGTGACTTGGACTCTCTGATGACATTCAGACTCAGCATTTCCTTGATATCCTTTTTCAATTCTTCTCTTGTGTTATAAGGAAGACGATTAGGTTTGCTGCAAACTGGCTCGTTTGACGTCAGGTTTACCTCGTGCTGGATGGTGTCTGTTGTCCCTGGGTCAGGTGTAAACCGATGCTCGAACTCTTGAGTCAGGACGCGCAGTTCTTCACGTTGAGTCTGGGTCAGATTCTGACCGAACTGGATATCTTCTACATCCTCTTTATGTCGGAGTTCATTAAGGTCAAATAGGTTCTCGTCGTCTAGTCTTTCGTCATCAGCAAGACGCACCGATTCCGCCGATTTTTGTTTGTCTTGGCCTCTCTGTAGCTCCACCAGCCTTTCTTTATTCACCACTGCTGCTTCCGTGTTGTCCGCCACTTTTAGAGGGATGGTCTGGTGACTCTTCTGTGCTTGACGTCTCGTGGTAACGGAACATATTTCAGGTCTCCACTCCGGATCTGGATCATCCGCGTTTCTGGCACCACCAATGTTTCCGATGATGAGGTCGTAGACTGGTGTCTTCACGCACAACGCCTTCACCTCTCCTGTCAAGTATGGGGTGTCGACACTGACTTTGGCAAGGGGGATAATCCTTACAGTTCCGTCAGCCAAAATGAGGGTGGTCCACTCCTGTAGCTTCTGGTCTTTAGATACTAAGTCCTCTCTCACGATGATGCAGCTACAACCAGTGTCTCTCAACACTTTCACTGGTGTGTCGCCGACGAATCCTGACACCACCGGCATGTTCGGCACTTCATTCTCAGGTAGCGCGATGTTTGAGACTGGTAAAAATGTAGCACCATCTCCTACTGGGATGCGTCCATTCTTTCTGAAAGATTCGATCAGCTCTGGTTTCGCTCGCTTTTCTCTAGACTCAAAGTCATTGGATGATGTCACATCATTGGCTAATACAGCGGCAGCTCTGTGTTGAGACGTGGTACTGCTTCTGCCTGCTATCCCACGATCTTGGTTGGATCTTCTGATGTTATCGCCTTGAGGAATATCTTTAGAAGGACACCGTATCGCTTTGTGACCTTTCTTTCCACAGAGAAAACATGTCAGGTTCTCCACCGGCTTGTATCTTAGGGTGTCTCTGACATTGTAGATTTCCTCTGCTGGTGCAGACACACGCTGTGGCTTACTGGACCCGAACTTCATGTTGTGAGCGTCAAGGTATCTTTGAGCGAAGTCGGCCAGGGCCTTTAGTGACTGGTCTTTTTGCTCTCTAAGGTGGGCGGCCAGGTCCTTAGAACATGCGCTGAAAACTTGTTCTTTGATGATGAGGTCGCACAGGTCTTGGTACTCTCTGTTTAGGCCAGCCAGCTCTATCCATTTCTCCAGGTAGCTTCTGATTCTCTCAATGAATAGGCCGGGTGTTTCTCCTTCTTCAGGCTTGCAGTTCCGAAATCGTCGCCTGTAACCTTCTTCAGTGAAGTCGTACTGTCTCAACAGGGCGGCTTTCAACTGTGTATAATCTTCGGCTTCTTCTCTTGGTAATCGGGTGTAAAATTCAAGCGCTTTGCCAGTTAGAAGTGCGCTCAGTTTAATAGGCCAAGTCTCTTGTTTCCAATGGTTGTTATTTGCGAAGCGCTCGAATCGCTCCAGATAAGCGTCCATCTTATCTGAATTTTCAATGAAAGGTGGAAGTTTTGGCGCACGGGCTGTTTGTTCTCTGCTCGCTAATGCTGTTGCTTCATTAGTTCTCTGGCTCTGTGCCTCAATCTCCATCTGCTTTAGATGAATTTCGTGTTGACGCTGCCTCTCCGCCTCTTCTCTCTCCTCTTCTCGTTGTTTCCCTGCCTCTCTTCGCTGTTTCTCTGCTTCTTCTGCTTGGATTTCGAGTCTCCTGATTTCACGTTCTTTGGCTCTTTCTTCTCTTTCCAGTCTCTCCTTTTCTTATTTCTCTCGTTTCTTTTCTTTTTTTTTCTTCTCTCTCCAATCTCTCCTTTTCTTCTCTCTCTCTCTCGTCTCTTTTCTTCTTTCTCTTCTCTCTCCAATCTCTCCTTTTCTTCTCTCTCTCGTCTCTTTTCTTCTTTCTCCTCTCTCTCCTTTACAAACTCGAGGAGTTGAGCTCCTTCGAGTCCACATTCTTTTCCAATTTTCAGGAATATCTCCATCTCCGATGTCGCCATCTCTGCTTTTCACTGCTGGCTGTTTTCTCCTGCTACCCTTTCCACTGAACCAACTGAAGAGATCTCGTCGGGGTCGCCAAAATGTTACGTGGTGGTGTTGTAGTCGAAGTATGATAAACACACCAGACACACACGCACGTAGAGTTCTTTAAAATAAACCTCGTTCAGCTGCAATCCGTCACACGTGGCTTAAGGATGTAGACAATACTGAAGTAACAGTTCCAACAATATTTAATTCAGCGATGCGATATCCACACAATAATGCACTTTCAAATGCACAAACTACTGAATACAAAGTCTCTTCTGCTATGTCCACACTACGACTCAAAGTTTCTCATACACAGCGTCTCTCGCAATAAACTGGGTATCTCTACAACTGACAAAGCAAGACAATGTACTCACGGGCTTTCCCAGCGCCCTCCTTATATACACTATCAAAATATAGAATCTTCTACGGAAATCATGAACTCAAACAACCAGAACGAAACACGCAGCCAAAGCTCATTAACATAAACTTTCCAGAAACAATATATCAGGCTACAAAAACACGGCTGCTCACTTCAGCTCTAAATTCTAACGTATAATAAAGACACATAAAAGTATGGTATCCCTATCACCTGGTATAGTACGAGAACATTCCCAAAACAAAACAAAGGGCTGCTCAATACACGCGCACAGGAAAACAAAAAGTAGCGAAAATGTTGCGATGTCAACCGACGTGACACTTACGAGGCCACTAGACAGTGCGACCCTTCTACAACGCACTGGACTAAACACAACAAAACGAAATCGGCTCTACTCACGAACAAAAGAAAAACTTACTAAAAAAAAACAAACACGTGAAACGTAACCGTGATAGCTCAAATAAACATCAGATCGTTACCTACGAATAACACATGTACGCTTTCACAGGAAAACACAACCACAATCGTAACACTAAGCGTGTTTCGTTCTTTGCTGGGATCTTCTTTGAACGGATGCGATTCTTTGGCATCGGTTGCCCAACCATCTCCTGATGCGAAACACAACGTTTGGCCACTGGCCGTGAAGGGGTTAGGGCCTGGCGAGACACTCGCAAGCTGTAGAAATCTGGTAAGTAAACTTTCTCGCGTCAAATCTCCTCTCACGAAACAGGCGATACGGAGTTCCTCCTACACTGATCTTGGCGGCGATTTTCTCAATCGACTGGTTACGCCTTCAAGTGATCGTCTGCTGCAGGAATTAATAGCCAATCAATGGGCAGCAGCTTATTTTCTGCGTAACCACACGAGGGCAGCCATCTTATTTTCTCTCCCCGACTAAGTGCACCACGCTTTGCGCCACTCCTCAAGCCAAATGCCCACGGCTGCAAGAACCGTGGATTCGCATCAGATCCTGCTTTAGCAGGGGCTCATCAAAATCCACGGCTCTTGCTGGGGTGCGGCTTAGTTGTTCAGACGACAGATAATGTGGGATAAAGAGGATCTGGAGAGATGACAGTCGCCCATATTCCGCCCACTATAATACCCGGCATTCACGAAAATCGCAAAAAATAAACGTTCAAAACTTACTCTCTTTGAGTAACAGACACGTGCTTGTCCGTGATTTTGGACCTTACGGCTGAATGCCGTTAGGTCTAAAATCACAACCCAGCACAATTCTGTTGGTACATGTACCCCGGCTCGCTCGGGAGGTAAAGGTGTACAAGCATATAATTATTTGGCGAGTGCAGCATTCATGAAAGTCTGCGGTCCGATCGCAGAAGTACAGAGACCAATTTCACAGAAAAAAAAGCATAAATTCCCATTATCTCTTTGAGGATACAATGACCTTGAGCATCTATGCTCCTGGGAGGGGTTGCCTGAAGGCCTCGTTTGAAAAGTAAAGGGATTTCTTGGGGGAGATTTGAAACTCTTGATGGCGCCTCCATGATCGCCAAGTGAAGATTTTTTAATGAAAAAAATAGCAAAACCTGATCCAGTGGACGCCTTCGTGAAATGCAAATTTAGGAGACGTGTGAGAAAAACAAATTGCGCAGCTAGTTTCTTAAATGATTTTTTTTTTCTGGGGGGGTATGAAACATTTCTCCCGCGATATAGACATTTCATCAGAGTTCTAGAGTGTATAAATGAAACAGTTTATGAAAAAATATACATTCATTTTATTCACCACGTAACTGACGGCGCCAGGCGAATGCTACCCATCTGCAAGAGACACAAACCATGTTTATGTCTCTTGTTAATCCTGTGTTCTCTACCCTATAGTTTGGTCCCATTTACATCTGTGTTCGTAACGCGAATGTCGGTCGGTGTGCAGTGGTTTCTGACACGCAGTTCGTGACCACCGACAGCAAAGTGGTTAATGTTCCCTTCTCTTGTACTTTCTTGTCTTACAGGGAATTCAACAGAGTGCAATCTCTAAATAAGAAATAGGTCAAACACTGAACGGACTGCAAACATTCTATGGATTTTTCCCAGCCCGGTCCATCTGCTGAAGGCACACATATTTTATCTCACTGTGCCCGAGGTACGAAATACCCACATTTTGGAGTCATCCCCTGAAGACTGCGTTGCAATTCAGGAGACAGATCGACCATGATAGTTCAAGGGTGGTGGTAGGATAGCTTGGCGCCTATAGGCGCCAAGCTTATCCTGCTACCAGCCTTGAACTATCATGGTCGAGCCATGTCTTGCTGTGGTGTGTCGCGGGCAGAATGAGCTACAGCGTCGCTTGAGCCACAGGGGCTCATGCGAATCTGCGCTTTTTGCTCGCATGGAGTTGCCTCATTGACATCCCCAGTTTGAGGAACTCATCCGGCGTTCGCAGTACGACTGCTACGAGGACGCATGCCGCAGTGACCGGGGGGGGGGGGGGGGGGGGGGTTGGGGGGGGGGGGGAAGCCACGGGAAACGGCCTCTTTTTAGTCGTTACTATAAAGGGTCACAACCTACTCAGTACGTCACCGGCTGAGTCCCATTAGGCATAGCTTCCCGGCTTCTTGGAGAATGTTTGACAGAACTGCTGACTAAAGGCACAGTGGGACCCAGCTTTCAAGCAAGCAGTTTTTCCATCTCCACGTAAATGCAGCCATCACTGGGGTCACATCGTAACTCTTTCACTGCCGAGAAAACTGAACACGATCCAACTACAAGAGATCCTCATGAGTCTCCTCATAGACCCTCATGAGCGGGGGCTCATGAGGATCTATGCCTCTTGCTGACACCACTTTGTATCAATGTTCCTTGGGGGTTTTCCGCTTTGAATAAACACAGGTTTTAGAAACGCACTCTGTGGCCAGTGGCAGTGAAGGGGTTTATCTCAAACTGTAGGCACAATACATCAATGTGTGTTGGTCTGTGGTTTTCGGTCTTGTGGCTCTAGGCCGCAAGGTCAAAAATATGAAATAAAGATTAGAAATGAATAAAGCAACCACTAGGCCAAATGCACAGCTGTGATTTATTCATCATGCATGCTCGATTGCGCTCACAGAAATTACCTTTTCATTACAAAACGTGGAGTTTAATTGCAAACTATTGATGAGTTACCCCAGCATTGTCTAAGTCCCAAGGGGTCTTGTCTGTTATTGTCTAAGTCCCAAGGGGTCTTGTCTGTTATTGTCTAAGTCCCAAGGGGTCTTGTCTGTTATTGTCTAAGTCGCAAGGGGTCTTGTCTGGTCACTATTCAAAACGTTACGCACAAGTCGATTCAGTGAAACAAATGACAATCCGGCCGTCAAATCTTACGAAACCACTGACGTAGACCAGTTCCTACCCCCCCCCCTCCCCCCGTTGAAAAACACAGTTATAAAAGGTTCTAGGAAGTGATAATCCCTCAAATTCTGCTTAGGCTCGTGAGGATCAAGGCCTTGTGAATAGTGTTGGGACTCGCTGAAAGTATCGTCAAGGAAGCCAACAGCAAATCGAAAATGTCGGGGCCACACCATCACATTGACAATACGCACACTAAAATCATTTTCTCCTCATGAGAGCGAGAGATGAGATGAAAATGGGAGATCACTACTGCCAAGCATGAGGCATAGAATCTCATGAGCCCCTGCGGCGACTGCAGGGGCTCATGAGAATCTAGGCCTCTTGCAGAAAAAGAAAGGAGAGAAGCTGGAAGGGACTTTTCAGTGACGGTGTCTCCGGTCTCGACCCATCCCAGGCTGAAGTCCTACTGACACCCATGGGGTTAATTTCGCTGGGTTGGCTGTGTGTTGCACATACACGTTTTAATGACGTTGTGAAGGCAAAAGACAGAACGACCTTTTTTCCTGAAAAGCGCGATTCTCATTGCATTACAAAGAAAATCTCGGCTTTCCACAAAATATGATTTACTGTCGTTTGTCTAGAAAAGGCCAGAGCTACAATGAGAATATCGCTGTTCATAACAAGATGAGGATTTCATCCCAAAGTCTACCGTATTGTTTGGAGCTCACATGCATTTATCTTATAGGAACATTCAGAGTTGTTCATATTTTTTAGGCTTATTATGCTGATCCATTCCCCTCCTCTCTAAGCCAACCTCTGAGCACCACCCTTGAACTATCATGGTCGAGCCATATCTGGCTGTGGTGTGTCGGGATTGAGTTAGTTAGTTAGTTAGTAATTTAAATAGTTAATTGGTAATGGGGCTTAACTCTGAGCTGTTGTTAAGTCCTTTCTATTTATAGCAGGGACTTTTTAGGACTGGTCGCGTGGGGCGAATTTAATAGCATGTCCATGATGTCAAAGGCGGGCAGGCTAAACCTCTGACAACTGAAGTAAATGATGAAAATTACGTCATGTCTGGTTACGCTAACCTCGCTGCTGAACGTACATTTGGCGGGAAGCGCCGATGTGCGTGTTTGTGTGTGTGTGTGTGTGTGTGCGCGCGCGCGCGCGCGCGCGTATGTATGTAAACAATAGAATCTCCGATATTGATGTACGGACAAGCTTGAAACATGGCTAACTAATTTATTCAAGGGGTAGCTAAGAGAGCCTCCGAGCATATTGTAATTGGATGTCTCATTAAGGACATAAAAGACTGTTTATAAAAAGTCGGTTGACCCAGATTAGAGTCCGTAATTTTTGTCATATTTATTTGAAATTTTGGATATAGCCAGTTTGGAGAAAGCCACTGGATGTGTTCGTTACCCAGCTGTGTACCCTTTCGACTTCTTTATATAAAATTAATTCTTTTTTTAAACAAATTAAAACAGTTAAACACCTTGACTGGAGACAGACAGTGGCAGTGACGTAAAAGGTGCAGCTTAGTCACTGCGCAGACAATTATGCAATACTCGAAATATGACGCAATTCTCTCTCTCTCTCTCTCTCTCTCTCTCTCTCTCTCTCTCTCTCTCTCTCTCTCTCTCTCTCTCTCTCTCTCTCTCTCTCATATATGCGCTCATCTCCAAGAGGCATAGATCCCTATGCGCCCGGAGGGCGCAACAACATCTATGCCTCTTGAGGATGTTTGGAGTGCGCGCACACGCACGCATGCACACGCACACGCATACACACACATCGACGCGCTTTCAGAAGAGCATGCAGGTGTACAGCATGCATGTAGCTAGGTAAAGTCAACCTGATTTCACACAAATTATAGCAAGACTGAAATTGTACCGTGAAATTCTAGTTTTGTCACCATTTTATGAAGTCTTGAAGCGAAAGCGAATCTCATATCACGTTAAATATAAAATTACATAAAAATAAAAAATACGTCATAACAAATGACGTTTGACAAACCAATGACGCGTATGCACTGCGCGCGCCTCTTATAGAGTTCACTATGACGCATTGGCACATCTGCGAGGTTTTTTCAAAAGGAGATATTCCATGATCAGAATCAGGTCAAAGACACAAGGTAGAGACCCTTGACAGCGAAGACAGCTCTCATATTAAAGGGACTTTGTGGGTTATGGTTCATCCCATCTTGTTTTTATTTTCAGCTTATCCTTGTTAAGGCCATCTCTTGTTAAGGCCATTGCATCTCAAGGCGGTAACAAAGATAAGCTGAAAATAAACACAACAAGAGCAAACACAAACGTACAAGCATAAATATCGAGGACACAAAAGCCAGGATAGTAAAGTCTGCCATTGTGTACTTGTAGAAAATATAACAAGGGTGTGAAAACCTACTAAGGCGGCGAACTGTACCCCACAAGCCAAGTGCCAGACTGGCCATGGCTATTCCACACGGACCGTGAAGTTGCATAAGACAGCGCCCCGCCACGCCGTTACACAACACGTATTGACGGACCGTGCCTCGCCGACCAACCCGCGTATCGAACCGCCTCCTCGTATCTCGCCCACAGGCGCCTGTCGAGATACGGCTTTTTCCGATATTTCGAATGGCAAGTATACTGGTTGTCTCCCTTGATTCGCTACCGCGTCAGCGGTAGCGAATCAAGGGAGACAACCAGTATAATATTCATAATTCCCCCGCCCCTCCCCCGCCCCAGCAAAACGCTGTTTCACGTTGTGTTTATTTTTTCTTTCTGTTGACGCAATGAACAGAACAGGTGAATGCAGTTCAATGATATACACAGTGAAACTGGAAATGTCAATGAACAGAACAGAGAAAAGAAATATTCAGGAAACAAAGAAACAAGCGAATTCGAAAGGACAAGTAAAACAGTGAGTTTATTTTCAGCGTGTTTCTGTGTTTCTGGGCATTTCTGTGCATGTTACGCGCTTGGCGGTCAAATGTTTAGTTCGGTTTGTGTCCATTGACACGCGCCGTCAAACACAAGCACTACTTTGCCGCTACGTAATCAAGGTCACTCCAAGGAAAAATCTCTCCAGTGCGAGCTTCTCTACGGTACGATTCATAATTAAAAATAAAACCTCATGAAATGCACGCCAAAAAGAGGACTGCGTGTAAAATGCAAAGAAAGAAACACGCTTAGAAACAACAGGCAAAACATAATTTACGAAAATGTTCAAAATGGTCGTACAGACAAAAACGCATATTTAGTTGCGGTCTTTTCTGTTGGTGGTGTTGTTTGTTTTGTTTTGTTTTTTTCCATGAAAGCATTCGCTGATCTTGTATATTTGGTAGTTGTATTTTAGTATGCTGCTTCTTTCCGGATGTGATATTATTTCGCTGCTAGCTGCAAGAACTCGCCTATTATACATCGTCAATAGACGCAATTGGACATGACCTGAACCATGCCCGTTTCTTACCCCTGGAGAGTAAGCCTAGCTACTAGGACGACGCCAGCCCATCGCAGTGATCACGTTACCTGATTCTCCGCACGATGTTCGTGTTTGCCAGATCGGCTTCACACGCGCATCAGGCTGATAAGTGTGTTTGCTGGTCCGTGATTTTGGACCTTACGGACCACAGACCAGCACATTGGACGTGACCCCATAGGCCATGCGAACAACTGACGCCCGTGAAACCTACCCGCCTCCCCCGTTCCTGCAACAGGTATAAATTCTCATGAGCTACATGCAAGCCGAATGAGTCTAAAACTAACATCCTGGTAAGTCAAAGTGGAAGTGCGCCCGAATTGATCAGTATCCAGGTCGTACTCCATAGGCAATCGCTGTCCGTGTCCCCCCATAACCCGCCAGGGCCAGTCCATGTCAGTCCGCTGTTGTGGACATAATTCCCGAATTAAATAATCAATCAACCTGATCGAGAAGTCCTACTCTGAAAAAGTATTTTTTTCCCGACATTTTTTTACAATCCGCACTTATTGCAAATTCAGGTACCTGCATGACCGTTCGGTCCCTTCATCGCCACCTGCCTCAGTTTCTTGCCGTCCGGTTCCTTCATGGCCACCTGCGTCAGTGTAAGGCCGCTACGAGCCGTTTGAGCCGTCCGTCTTCGAATCGTGGTCGGCCGATTGTGCATGCAACGACTCTCGACTGCAGTTAGCGACGTTGAACGAAAAAAGTCGACGTTCTGCGCTAGTGCAGGAGATGCTGCACAGCGGCATATCGGAAGCTGCGACTCACGGACGCGTAGTACTAGCGACCACACGTGGCATGCAACCGTGACGCAGCTGCGAGCCCTCGTGGAACTCGACGGACGTCGGATAAGCAGTCGTCACCGATTCCCAGCCGTCGTAATGACGCCCGACGCCGATCGTCGGGACCACACCGCCCGGTGGCGGGCCTAGCTAGCCCCTGACTCCTGCATCAGATGACGTGCAACGGTTCGCGACCGCCCCTCACCCTGCACCCCCCCTCCCCTCACCCCCCCCCCCCCCGCCTCCCCTGACCCCCCCCACCCTTCCCCCCCCCCCCCCAATTCCTCACGAATACTTTGCCTAAGCCCATCACTGCGAACAGAAAGGTGAATGCGATCCATTTGCAAGAGACCTAGATCCTCATGAGCCCCCGCTGTCGCGGGGTCTCACGAGGATCTATGCCTCTTGTTGAGACTGATTTGTATCGCGTTCTTTGGCGGGTCGTGGCTTTTGGCGGGTCGTGGCTTTTGGCGGGTCGTGGCTTTTGGCGGGTCGTGGCTTTTGGCGGGTCATGGCTTTTGGCGGATCGTGGCTTTTGGCGGGTCGTGGCTTTTGGCGGGTCATGGCTTTTGGCGGGTCGTGGCTTTTGGCGGGTCGTGGCTTTTGGTCGTTGAATGAAGAAAGGTTTCAGAAACAAAATACACGCAAAGTGCGCAGGGACGTGGTTAAATATAGAAGGTCTCTGGAATTATGGCTTTCAGCTGTCGGCTTTTTGTCTACCGTATTTACAAAATACGGTAAACTTTGAAATGGGGCTGGGTCAGAGCGCATTCCGGAGCATGCACATGACGTTTTTGGCGTGCCGCGCAAACATTCTGGCAAAGAAGTAACACGATGAAAATGACGTCACGTCTAAGCTACGCAAACCTTGTTAGAGAACATTTTGTGAAAAAAATATGTTTTCACGTTTTGGGGATTAATTTTACGAATTATATGGGTTACTCTTAAAACAATTGAATCTTTGGTTGTTGTTTTTTTTAAATAAAAAATGTGAATATCTTCTCATTAATAATCGCATTATTTTTCGTATACGGTATTTACATAAGCCTACAGTTTGTCTCGGCTGTCGGGTACGATTAGGTCCATTGTGACCTGTATGCCCCAGGTGTGAAAATCAGACAATGTTCTACACCACATTTTAGGAGTCATTTGTAAAACAGGTAACATAACTTTAATTTTTCTATTACGAAAAAAACATCTTCTCCTTAATACCCGCATAATTTTTCATAAACAGTGTTTACATAAGCCTGCTATTTGTCTCGGCCCTGGGGCAGGATTAGGTAAAAATTGTGACCTGTAAGCCCTAGGCGTGAAAATCAGCAAGAAAATTGCAAAAGTTGATTTTCTGATATGTCAAATGGTAGTACTGCGATGAGTGACGTATACCATCGAGTCGTCACTATGAACACAAATGATGCCATGACGTCAAGCTTGAAGTGACGTCATTTCGCTGCTCGTGCTATTATTCTTTTTCAGAATAGCTATGCTACTCCAGACCACAAGGCTTACGAATGGCGGGAATCGCCGTGTGTCCGTCTTTATTTCTGTGTGCCAGTGTGTGTGGATCAGAAGGTGGGTTAGAGTAGAAGGAGATGGATTCCTGTCGCTACACAAGCCCACAGAGCGTACTAATGGCGGGAAGCGCCGTGTGTCCGTCTTTATTTGTGTGCGCCGACGTGTGTGTTGATCAGAGGCTGGCTTAGAGAGGAGGGAAATGGATCAGCATAATAAGCCTAAAAATATGAACAACTCTGAATGTCCATAAAAGATAAACGCATCTGTGCTCCAAACAATACAGTTGACTTTGGGATGAAATCCTCATCTCGTTTACGGCTTACGGATTTGAGCTAAAAGATCTGGACCAGAACACAGCTATTCTTTACAGATCTAAAAATTAAGGTCATTGTCCGGTGGCATGAAAAGCTGGTATAATGATGACTTTTATTCAGAGACATGCGCAGAAATGTAATCTTTGTTCTCACGTTACAACTCTTTGCTGTCTGAATCACCTCAAGAAAAGGCGCTGCTGACACCAAATGAACCAATACAGCAGCTAATGTTCCTTTTACAGCAAATCTGTTTCATTCTGTTCCCGATCTGAGATAGTGTCAATGTCACGAAAGCAATCTGTTGACATGTTTTTCTTCTTAAACAAAATGGGGACATGTTCTGGTGTTTGTGTTTCCTGTGCTGTGATCTAAACTGTGTATTGCTTTGTTGTTTGATAGGTGTTTTTGCCCACATGATTGTTTTGATTAGTTTGATTTGGTCTGGTTCGGTTAGGTTTCGCTTGATTTGGTTTCGGTGGGGTGGCTGGTGTGGCGTGGGGTGAGGAAGGGGAGTGAGAGAGTGAGTGTGTGTGGTGTGTGTGTGTGTGTATGTGTGTGCGAGCGTACGTGCGTGTGTGTGTGTGTGCGTGTGTGTGTGTATGCGCTTGTGTGTGAGTGTGTGTGTGTGTGTGTGTGTGTGTGTGTGTGTGTGTGTGTGTGTGTGTGTGTGTGTGTGATCCATCTGACACAGCTGTCTCCGAAAGCTGCGAGTCATTTTCAAAATATTAGTCTGAATATGTGAAATATTACATAATATCACGAAGCGAATGTTTCAATATAATGGACCATTGTAACCTCGAGGCAACGTTTTTCAAACAATATAATACAATATATAAGACAATAATGATGTGGACAGGAGCTCTGGTATGTGAAGGCAAAGGACAGCAAGTCCAGTTTGTGAAAAGCGAGGTTTTCATTGTATTACAGTGTGTGTGTCAGTGTGTGTGTCAGTGTGTGTGTCAGTGTGTGTGTCAGTGTGTGTGTCAGTGTGCGTGCGTGCGTGCGTGCGTGCGTGCGTGCGTGCGTGCGTGCGTGCGTGTGTGTGTGTGTGTGTGTGTGTGTGTGTGTGTGTGTGTGTGCGTGCGTGTTTGTATTAACTATGACAATCTCGCTGTTCACAAAATGGACTTATCGTCTTTTGCCTTCACGTCGCACATGTATCTTTTGCCCTTTGCCGAAATCCAACTAACACGTAACGTTGGAGAGGCTGCTCAGGACATCACACTGCAGCGAGACAAGACGCATGGACAAATTGTCCAGTCATAACTAAGACCAATACAGCTTCCTAGCGCAAAGGCCGTCTGGTATACATTTAGCAGGCAGCATACATCTTACACACAGTCCCTTCAGCGTGCAAAGGCCTTTGCAGGATCTACGCCCTTTTCCAGGAAGTTTGCAGGGTATTGCATCATGTCTGTACAAAAAAGACGAAGGCCAGAACGCTATGTTGCGATGTCAAGGAACTCTTGCAAGCCGTCGAAAATTGAAGACCTCACCAGCTTTTGGAACACAAACGTAAAATGAGCAAAACAATACGTATACCGTCTGTATCTTCAATAAAAACCTTCACATGCACAGACTCACAGAGGATCTAATGCATCTTCCCAATGGATCGTGTTTTCCCGGTGTAGAGGGCAAAAAGGGGATGGTTTATCCCATGCCAGCGAGTGGTCGCGGTCTGATCTGTGTTGTGGAAATCCATTGTCAACTCAACGTCCAAAATCTCCACGGTAAAACGAACATACATACACCAAGAGGCAGAGATCCTCATGAGCCCCCGCGACAGCGGGGGCTCATGAGGATCTGTGCCTCTTGCAGTTGGGTGGCCTTTATGATTCCTCGGCAACGAAAGGGTTAATCCGCTTACCTGCTAATCATGCATCGTCCCAGCACCTGGCTTCGCAAGACAACTACGGCCACGCCACTGACAAAGTCCTACACTCAACCAAATCACTCGCCCACACGGAGGGACAGCTGGCATCTACCTTACTCAGAGACGGGCTTAGATTCTCATGAGCCCCTGAAGCCTGCAGGGTGCAGGAGCTCATGCGAATCTAATCCTCTTGTAGGTGCAAGGCTTTGCTGACGAGTTACGTGTCTCCAATACCTCGGGACACCTTTGTAATACTCGGTAATACCTCTCCCTCTCTCACTTGAGGGCACAGCACCTCGCGACCTTGGCATAAACATGTCACCTTTTAACTTCCTGGCCTAGACGACTTTGATTCCATAGAGTGGAGGTCAGTTAGGTCTGGGAGTCAAAAGGGTAATTCTTAACTCATTCTGCCCGTGACACTGCCCAGCAAGATATGGCTCGACCATGATAGTTCAAGGGTGGTTGTAACGCACGTCAGGGTCACCACTGTAACGCACGCAGACTTGCCCCCAGTCGTACGCACAGACTCTCGCACAACAGACGCATACACCGCCACTGACTCAGACGGGCGCATTCATGCGGTAAAACACAACTCACGGGCTTCCTTTCTAACGGAACTTTTATACACAATAAACAATAAAAAGAAGAATGCTCACAAACGATCACAACTATATACACCACTTCTTTCCCACTACCAGCACCTTAACACCACATCCACACAATATCCCTGCCAGGCTAGGAATTAGTTTCTCACTATCCGACCTGCTTGGTGTTCTCGCCTGGTTACGTTAGTCCTTTCACGTCTATGCGTGCAAATCCTTTCTCGTACGCTCCTAGAGTCGTCCTGTCTCTCGTATCGTGGACGTCCTCGTTTCTCGTACTGTATCTTCGCTGTGACCCAAGTGTCTTGGCACCGGCCGCTCACTCCCAGAGTGAAGAGCTGGAGAGATGACCTCGCATTAGGTCCTGGTGACTGGCGTCTCGGCGTCCGACTCTCTCTCTCTCTCTCTCTCTCTCTCTCTCTCTCTCTCTCTGACAAGCACTCTAAACAACAACAAGGTCCCAAATCGTAACACTTGCTAAACACACAACATATTGGATCATATGAGAAACATCACGTAACCTGGCTGATACAAATAACTCACACGTTCATTCACACACACACACACGTGCTTCACAACCCGAACTATCCACGCAACACCCCCATAACTGCCACCACCCCGAAACAGACTGTAACCTAACACTCTCGCCATACACTATTCTCTACACTGGAAAAAACTATGCTTAACCAACCACGTACTACCTTCATAGCGACTTAGACATACACCCCTCACATTCCTTTAGTTATCCATCTCGGTAAATAACTGTATACGAAAAACACCGGTTACCTCACTGAATTCCAAACCAACATAACTGAACCAAACCAAACAACGCTATACAACCGAATTACTCTTACCAACGCATACCGTCTTTAACTAAGCATCTATCAATAATACATATATAGAAACATATCTGAATTCTAGGTTTCAGAGTCTTGGAATACGGGCTAAGGTATTTCGCATACGTTTGTCCAGACTGACAGTAAAGCCCGTACTAACGTTTCTAGACCTCTGACAGACTAAGCTTTCGCCTACAACTCACTAAAACTTCCCGTATTAACCGTGTCTTAAAGGTTTCACGTGGACCACGGGCCTCACGGACTATCGGCACAAAACAAACCGTTAACAAAAAGCGTACCGTATTTACCCTACTGTGTGAACACTATGCATGAGCATAGAGTTTCATCACAGTGGTGGCAGAATAGCTTGGCGCCTATAGGCGCCAAGCTATTCTGCCACCACCCTTGAACTATCATAGGCGCCAAGCTATTCTGCCACCACCCTTGAACTATCATAGGCGCCAAGCTATTCTGCCACCACCTTTGAACTATCATAGGCGCCAAGCTATTCTGCTACCATCCTTGAACTATCATGGTCGATCTGTCTCAGAGGATAACTCCAAAATGTTAGTCAATATTCAGTACCTCGGGCACAATAAGTTAAAAGACTGCAGAGTATCTTGGGACAGTAGAAACGTTTTTTGAGCGACAGCTCCCCTGTCATTAAAGACCATCACTTAGGTGTCTGTAGCTGTGACTATGGCTGTAGCTGTGACTATGGCTGTAGCTGTGACTGTAGCTGTGACTATGGCTGTAGCTGTGACTGGCTGTGGCTGTGACCGTGGCTATAGCTGTGACTTTGGCTGTGGCTGTAGCTGTGGCTGTGGCTGTAGCTGTGACTGTAGCTGTGACTGTGGCTGTAGCTGTGACTGTAGCTGTGACTGTGGCTGTAGCTGTGGCTGTGACTGTGGCTGTAGCTGTGACTGTAGCTGTGACTGTGGCTGTAGCTGTGACTGTAGCTGTGACTGTGGCTGTAGCTGTGCCTGTGACTGTGGCTGTAGCGGTGACTGTGGCTGTGACTGTGGCTGTGACTGTGACTGTAGCTGTGACCGTGGCTGTAGCTGTAGCTGTGACTGTGACCGTGGCTGTAGCTGTGACTGTGGCTGTGGCTGTGACTGTGACCGTGGCTGTAGCTGTGACTATGGCGGTAGCTTTTGCTGTGTTACCGTGGCTGTAGCTGTGACTGTGGCTGTGGCTGGTACTATGGCTGTAGCTGTAGCTGTGACCGTGGCTGTAGCTGTGACTGTGACTGTGACCGTGGCTGTAGCTGTGACTGTGACCGTGGCTGTAGCTGTGACTGTGGCTGTGGCTGTGACTGTGACTGTGGCTGTGGCTGTGACTATGGCGGTAGCTGTTGCTGTGACCGTGGCTGTAGCTGTAGCTGTAACTGTGGTTGTAGCTGTGACTGTGGCTGTAGCTGTGATTGGCTGTAGCTATGACTGTAGCTGTAGCTGTCGCTGTGGCTGTAGCTGTGACTGGCTGTAGCTATGACTGTAGCTGTAGCTGTGGCTGTGGCTGTAGCTGTGACTGGCTGTAGCTGTGACTGTGGCTGTAGCTGTAGCTTGACTGGCTGTAGCTATGACTGTAGCTGTCGCTGTGGATGTAGCTGTGACTGGCTGTAGCTATGACTGTAGCTGTAGCTGTCGCTGTGGCTGTAGCTGTGACTGGCTGTAGCTATGACTGTAGCTGTAGCTGTCGCTGTGGCTGTAGCTGTGACTGGCTGTAGCTATGACTGTGGCTGTAGCTGTGGCTGTGGCTGTAGCTGTGACTGGCTGTAGCTGTGACTGTGGCTGTAGCTGTAGCTGTGACTGGCTGTAGCTATGACTGTAGCTGTAGCTGTGGCTGTGGCTGTAGCTGTGACTGGCTGTAGCTATGACTGTAGCTGTAGCTGTCGCTGTGGCTGTAGCTGTGACTGGCTGTAACTATGACTGTAGCTGTAGCTGTCGCTGTGGCTGTAGCTGTGACTGGCTGTAGCTATGACTGTGGCTGTAGTTGTGGCTGTAGCTGTGACTGGCTGTAGCTATGACTGTGGCTGTAGCTGTGGCTGTGGCTGTAGCTGTGACTGGCTGTAGCTATGACTGTGGCTGTGGCTGTAGCTGTGACTGGCCGTAGCTATGACTGTGGCTGTAGCTGTGGCTGTAGCTGTGACTGGCTGTAGCTATGACTGTGGCTGTAGCTGTGGCTGTGGCTGTAGCTGTGACTGGCTGTAGCTATGACTGTGGCTGTAGCTGTGGCTGTGGCTGTAGCTGTGACTGGCTGTAGATGTGACTGTGGCTATAGCTGTGGCTGTAGCTGTGACTGGCTGGAGCTATGACTGTGGCTGTAGCTGTGGCTGTATCTGTGACTGGCTGTAGCTATGACTGTGGCTGTAGCTGTGGCTGTGGCTGTAGCTGTGACTGGCTGTAGCTATGACTGTGGCTGTAGCTGTGGCTGTAGCTGTGACTGGCTGTAGCTATGACTGTGGCTGTAGCTGTGGCTGTAGCTGTGACTGGCTGTAGCTGTGACTGTGGCTGTAGCTGTGGCTGTAGCTGTGACTGTGGCTGTAGCTGTGGCTGTAGCTGTGACTGGCTGTAGCTATGACTGTGGCTGTAGCTGTGGCTGTGGCTGTAGCTGTGACTGGCTGTAGCTATGACTGTGGCTGTAGCTGTGACTGTAGCTGTGACTGGCTGTAGCTGTGGCTGTGGCTGTAGCTGTGACTGGCTGTAGCTATGACTGTAGCTGTGGCTGTGGCTGTAGCTGTGACTGGCTGTAGCTATGACTGTGGCTGTAGCTGTGGCTGTAGCTGTGACTGGCTGTAGCTGTGACTGTGGCTGTAGCTGTGGCTGTGGCTGTAGCTGTGACTGGCTGTAGCTATGACTGTGGCTGTAGCTGTGGCTGTGGCTGTAGCTGTGACTGGCTGTAGCTATGACTGTGGCTGTAGCTGTGACTGTGGCTGTAGCTGTGACTGGCTGTAGCTGTGACTGTGGCTGTAGCTGTAGCTGTGACTGGCTGTAGCTATTACTGTAGCTGTAGCTGTCGCTGTGGCTGTAGCTGTGACTGGCTGTAGCTATTACTGTAGCTGTAGCTGTAGCTGTGGCTGTAGCTGTAACTGGCTGTAGCTATGACTGTAGCTGTAGCTGTCGCTGTGGCTGTAGCCACCTAAATGATGGTCTTTAATGAAAGGGGACAATTCTGGACCGTCTAGGCATCTGCTGAGACAGCACCTGCCTTTAAAGGATTTTTTTTTTCTTAAAAAGACTGATGTGATGAACACAAAGGGCAACACCCTTAGACTGCAGGATTCGCATCAGCAAAACGTTCTACTCACAGTCAAAGGGTGCAGTGGATTCCCGGTGGTTCAGTGGACTGAACTTCATGACCAGTCAGACGTTTAATGAGAAACGTCAAGAGGATTTTTTTTTTTGCGGCCAATGCCTACACCGCGACACTCGCTTCTCGACACTCGACGCCGCGACAATCGACATGACGACACGACACATTGCGCTATCAAGTGCCCACATCAATTATTGTCCTCAATTCCTTTTACGTCATGAATCAATTTTGAATTACAATTTGTAACGGACACTTGCGCTGCGTGAAGGGTTTCATGTTAATGTCACAAGTTAAGTAAAAACGCAAAAAAAAAAAAAAAAAAAAAAAAAAAAAAAAAAAAAAAAAAAAAATCCGTAATCTGCGAACTTTTCACGTCTGCAGCTATTTTTGAAAAGATCAGATCTTTAACGGTAACAACCAATCATCGCATTGCTGGTCCTACCTCAGTTTTAATGCCTTGGTTTTAACCCATTGCTGGTCCTACCTCAGTTTTAATGCCTTGGTTTTAACCCATAGCTGGTCCTACCTCAGTTTTAATGCCTTGGTTTTAACCCATTGCTGGTCCTACCTCAGTTTTAATGCCTTGGTTTTAACCCATTGCTGGTCCTACCTCAGTTTTAATGCCTTGGTTTTAACCCATTGCTGGTCCTACCTCAGTTTTAATGCCTTGGTTTTAACCCATAGCTGGTCCTACCTCAGTTTTAATGCCTTGGTTTTAACCCATTGCTGGTCCTACCTCAGTTTTAATGCCTTGGTTTTAACCCATTGCTGGTCCTACCTCAGTTTTAATGCCTTGGTTTTAACCCATTGCTGGTCCTACCTCAGTTTTAATGCCTTGGTTTTAACCCATTGCTGGTCCTACCTCAGTTTTAATGCCTTGGTTTTAACCCATTGCTGGTCCTACCTCAGTTTTAATGCCTTGGTTTTAACCCATTGCTGGTCCTACCTCAGTTTTAATGCCTTGGTTTTAACCCATTGCTGGTCCTACCTCAGTTTTAATGCCTTGGTTTTAACCCATTGCTGGTCCTACCTCAGTTTTAATGCCTTGGTTTTAACCCATTCAGCCCTGACGCACTACAGCAGGAGATGTGTCGGCGCCAAGCTAATCTGGCACTACCCTTGAATTATCATGGTCGATCCATCATGCAACTGCAACTGGTGCATAGTCATTAGATGACGCCTCCAAAATTTGGGAAATACGGCCGTCGGCTGAATGATTTAATGCAATACGTAATATTGGAAGAAAACAAGAATCCATTTACACCAAGATCTTCTGTAGTTGCGTTTTTATTTTAACATATCAATATTTGGGGGAAATGTGGCATGTTAAAATACAAGTAACATATCAATATTTTGGGGAAATTTGGCATGTTAAAATACAAGTAACATATCAATATTTGGGGGAAATTTGGCATGTTAAAATACAAGTAACATATCAATATTTGGGGGAAATTTGGCATGTTAAAATACAAGTAACATATCAATATTTGGGGGAAATTTGGCATGTTAAAATACAAGTAACATATCAATATTTGGGGGAAATTTGGCATGTTAAAATACAAGCGCCTCTCCAGAACAACTTGCCGCAAATGGATTCTTGTTTTCTTCCTATTATTCGATTTCATCGTCGCTTGAATCCTTTTTGGAGTGTGTGGTGCCTGATGCCATTAGTCCTGGAATGTTTTATCTCACACACACACACACACACACACACACACACACACACACACACACACACACACACTCACACACACACACACACACACACACACACACACACACACACACACACACACACTTCACACATTCGAGACGTGCTACTGCTGCAGCTTATAGCCAGGTATCCGGATGAGGCATGTCTTGAACGAGTTAAACAGTAACCCTTTCTGTACCAATGGACGCAAACTGACTGACGGAATCTTTGTTAATTCAAACCTACAGAGTCCCAGCCATCCAGGCAACACTGATAATAATAATAATAATAATAATAATAATAATAATAATAATAATAATAATAATAATAATAATAATAATAACAATAATAATAATAATAACAATAATAAATAATAAAAATAATAACAATAACAATAATAACAATAATAATAATAATAATAATAATAATAATAATAACAACAACAATAACAATAATAACAATAACAACAACAATAATAATAATAATAATAATAATAATAATAATAATAATAATAACAATAATGTACATTTATATAGCGCTTAACCTCCACATGAATGGTGCTCTAAGCGCTTGATACAAGTGGTGTCAGCAAGAGGCATAATGAGGATCTATGTCTCTTGTAATTGCATCATGCTCTCTTTTTTTCGGCAGTAAAGAGTTTTAAAATAGCGCAAGTGTGATAGACTAGCCACAAATCAGTGCATAACTATCCATCATTCAAACATTCGCTACAAACAGCGAACTTAGCCTTTCAGGGGAAAAAATGAACAAAAATGTCCGGGACAGGATCGATAACCCTACATCTATTTCACACACAAAAAAACTACATACCATCCTGGCCAAGCCTCATAAAAGACACATTTCTCGGTGAAGGATACGAAAGACAGTAAGTCTATTTTTGGGAAAAGCGAGGGTTTCATTACAATACAAAGACAATCCTGCTTTTCTCGAAAATGGAATTGCTACCTCTTGTCTCAACATTTCTCTAGTCGATGGCCAAAGCCATAAATATGGAAGAGACGAACTCCGTGTATTACATGAGTAAGTTTTATTACAGTTAGTCACAATCACCAACCATCTGCAGGAGGCATAGATTCTCAAGAGCATGTCGCAGGGGCTCATGAGAATCAATGCTTCTTGCTCACGTGATCGGCTGCTGCTGTACCTCTCTCGTGTCTCGCTCGTGAGGGTGATTTTGGGGTTGAGTGTTATCTGATTGGCAAAAATTCAGCTGTGGAGAATTGTCGGTTGTGTTCTGGATATTACCATGTAATGGGGACAGGCAAACGCGTTCTGTGACGCTAAAACTACGTCGGTAGGAAAGTCAAATGACGTCTCATGAGGGTAGGGACACATATGTCAATTAAGCCAACTTGGAGTCATAGATTTTATGGATAATAATCATCATCGTGGTGCAATTATGGCATATAAATTACGTAGGTTGAAGCCAAATAATGTCTCCTGAGAATAGGAACACAGGTGTAAATTAGGCCATTTGGAGTCATAGGTTTGCTATGGATTCTAGTTATTGTCATATTTGTGGACAGTAGGCAGTGAAACGTTTAAGAGCTTCCTCGCTGTGAGGCAGGAGGCAAATGTTTGCGTTGTGTCTTGTTATACGCGACCGCAAAGCTCAGAACAACAGATGCGCATCAGCGTGAGGCATAGATCCTCATCAGCCGAGCTACCCTGCACTGAGAGCACAAAAGAAGATGGGTGTGTCCTGTGTAGAAACCATTGAATATAGAAATAAAGCTCACTGCCAAAGAAAATTGAACACAGCGGCAATAGGTATAGATCCTCATGAGCCCCCGCAGTCGCGGGGGCTCATGAGGATCTATGCCTATTGCCCAAACCACTGTATATCCATGTTCGTTAGACTAACATGACTCTTTGATGTTGAATTTAAGATTAAAAAACAACAAACAAACAAACAAACAAACAAACACGTCCATTGGCAGTAGATTTAGTCAGATACAATTCCGAAAGATACAAAGACACAGAGATCCTCATGAGCGGGGGCCACCGCACCCGGCAGGGAGGTCATGAGGATCTGTGCCACTTTCAGATGTGTGGCTTTCACTTTCGGCCGAAATCAGCGACATCTGGCGATCAAATGGAGATTGAACTCCGCACAGACCCGTGTTACAACTGAATTCGCATACACACGTGCACAAGAAGCTCTCTCTCTCTCTCTCTCTCTCTCTCTCTCTCTCTCTCTCTCTCTCTCTCTCTCTCTCTCTCTCTCTCTCTCTCTCTCTCTCTCTAGCACGAGCAAAAACCAATACTCGAACTGTTCACAGTTGGTGGAGACGGGTTCCGATATTAAATAAGGAGTTAAGGTGTGTTGGTCTGTGATTTTGGACCAGAATCACATACCAACGCAAACAAACATTATTCACACACATTGAATATGCGGTACACATTGTGTGGCGATATCTGTCTCTGGAATGAATGAATGAATGGAATGGGATGGAATGGGATGGGATGGGATGGGATGGGATGGGATGGGATGGGAATGGGGATGGGGATGGGGACGAATGAATGAATGAATGAATAAACAAATAAAGAAATTAAGTAATTAATAAATAAATAAATAAATAAATAAATAAATAAATAAATAAATAAATATGCCGTTACGGCGTAAAATCCGCCCAGTGTAAGTCCATCTAAATGTGATTGTAGTAATGAAATCTTGTCCCACATAGAACGTTCTGCTTATCAGAACTTCTCAGGACCGTTTAAAAACAAACGATACCTGACGTAAAAAGTACCTGACGGATTTATTGAAGGTATGACAAAGAGATCAACAAGAAGATATACAGAAACCTTTCATAAACTTGACAGTAAACTAGACACGAGCGTGCCGGGTGTTACACGATGCATGACAACCTGTGGATTGGTGCCTGCACTGTCGAGAGCAAGTCAACGCGATCTAACTACAAGAGGCATAGATCCTCATGAGCCCCAGCAGTTGCGGGGGCTCACGAGGATCTATGCCTCTTGCATACACCGCTTTGTTTCCATCTTTCGTTGACGGCCTTGCCACTGAATTTACAAAGATTTCAGCGGAAACACAACCCCGTCCACTAGCAGGGTTAGCATGTAGGTACGTACGTATTCCTCGCACCACAACCACCACAACACTACCACCAACGCCACCATCACCGGCAACAACAAGAATTCAATAAGCAAGTGTGTGACTGTTCGGGTCCCGGCCGTTTCGCTCTGTCAAGCCGCCATTAAAATCCAAATACCTCCACCTGGTGCCCCGCAAAACATCTGCGGCCTCCGAGAGAACATTGCTTTACCGCAATTCACATCGCTAGCGGCATCGCATGTTATGTCCAACAACACATCAGTACTGGCGGTGTCCAACATAAATGATGATATGTCATTATGGGAAATGAAATGCACATTAATGTCTGTATTTGTCCGACCCTCTCCGCCTCAACATCCCCCGCACCAAACTCAGCACCTTCGGCCCCCGCTCCTTCTCCGTCTACGGTCCATCCACCTGGAACACTCTCCCACTCTCTCTCCGTCATAAACACTCTCTCTCCTTCTTCCAGTCCGCCCTCAAAACTCACCTCTTTCAACAGTTCTAACACTATAACGCCACCACACTCCCCACCCCAAGCTGACTGTCGTTATGTATTTGTGGTACTTGAGTCATCGTCAAAAGCGTGCGCATATGTGCGCGAGTTTGTGAGTGCGCGCTTAGAGTTATAATTATGATAAGATAAGCGCATTATAAATACCGTTATTATTATTATTATTATTATTATTATTATTATTATTATTATTATTATTATTATTATTATTATATACACCCTCCATCACGTGTAAACTGCACTGTCCCGGCAAAAGAGAGTTTGTCCATTCTTATGAAAAGCTAGATATCCATAATAAACAATGACAATCTCGCTTTTCACAAAAGGCTCTTGCTCTCTTTTGTCTTCAGAGTGCAGTTGTGTAGGCCTAATTGAGGTCATGACAGCCGCTGCAAATAGTGTAAAATGAAAGGAAATCATAAGTAAATAAATAAATAAATAAAATAAAGAATTAAATAAACAAGATGGGATGAACCATAACCCATAAAGTCCCTTCTATATGAGCGCTGTCTTCGCTGTCAAGGGTCTCTACCTTTTGTCTTTGACTTGATTCTGATGTTGAAATATCTCCTTCTGAAAAAGCCTCCCAGATGTGCCAATGCGTCATAGTGAACTCTATTAGGGGCGCGCGCAGTGCATACGCGTCATTGGTTTGTCAAACGTCATTTGTGTATGCTGGGCAGTTGAACAGATTTGGTCTTTCCCAAAAGTGCATTAGTCAAACGGCCTACAAAGCCTACAGCAAACACAAGCAACCTAGAAAATGTGTCCGATTATACTACGCCCCGAATATACTCTACTTTGTTAATTACTTTCAGAACTGCTACTCGTCTGGCAAAACCCATTCGTACGCAAGATATCTTTGTACAGATATCTTTGTACAGAAAAACCTCAATTGAGCAACCACCCTATGAGTATCACCTGCCATTAAAGACCATCGTTAAGGTGGCTGTAGCTGTGACTGTAGCCAATAAAATGACGGTCTTTAATGACAGGTGACACAGCTTACCTCTCAAGACATCATTTTGGAGCTTGTCTCTTGTAGGATCACTCTCTCTTGTAAGATCACGCATTTTGCTGAAAATTGTGATTGCTTGAAATAGGTTTTACTGCCTGTTTGCAACCTGCGGAAGGGGGGGGGGGGGAGGGGCGGGCGGGCGGGCGGACGGACGGATGGACAGATGGATGGATGGATGGATGGATGGATGGATGGATGGATGGATAGATGGATGGATGGATGGATGGATGGATGGATGGATGGATGGATGGATGGATGGATGGATGAGTCGATCGATGGGTGATGGCATGAACAAGAAGGAAGACAAATGCAACTCACCTTCACTATTGTCGGTCAGTAGGTACCCTGATGTCGGATACCGAGTTGGCAGCTGGTAAGTAGTGTCCACATGGACCCATCCGTTCCTCACGTCCAACGTTCAGTAAGAACGACGTGTGTCGGCAGTGGATGCGTCCTCACGCGCAGAGGGCAGCGGCCGGGCACCACGTGGCACCAAAACTAGTTAGTCTCCACAACAAACAAGACACGCAATACGACCCACAATATTAAATAGCCGAACACGTCAAACTCCCGTCTCCAGCACTGTCCTTGTTGGAATGAAAATCACTAAATCCTGAAATTTGACCGTGCTGATAGATTGTAAGTGTAATCCTCGTGGTGTCTTCTTGTACAAATCCAGTTTTCCTTGTTGTCTAGACACAAATCCAATCCTGATGATGGAAAAAAATGCGAAGGAATTACTGGCAGCACTGATATTCCTCACGACCGCCTTTCAGCGGTGTCAGCTAAAGACTGTGTACCAGTTGCAGGAGATGGATCGACCTGATAATTCAAGGATAGTGCCAGATTAGCTTGGCGCCATTAGGCGCCAAGCTAATCTGGCACTATCCATGAATTATCATGAATGGTCCATCTTCTTCTGTAGTGGGTCAGGATAAATTGGGTTAAAGGTATGTCGGAAAAAGCACTATCAAAGCGCTATCAAGGCACTATCAAGGCGCTATCGAGGCAGATACACGCTCATCCAAGACCAATGATCCTAGATCTAGTTGGCAAAAAATAGCACTGACAACGGAGCATCCTAGACCAGTGATGATAGCTGAACTTGAAACAAGCTAGATCTATGGTCATTGGTCTAGGAGCCTCCATTTCATTTTAAATCAACATTCTAGATCTATGATCACAGGTCCAGGATGCACGGTTCTCTCACTCAGGTCAACTAGATCGATGATCATTGGCTTATAATGCACAATTCTCTTCCTGGATCTAGGATTATTAGTCTAGGATGCACAGTTCCTTTCTTTCTAGTCTTTTTTTCCCCCGGGAAATCTCTCACCTTTAGCATGTTCTTAATTAAGCGAACTTTAGTTCGCGAACTCTAACGAACTACAGTTCACGATCTTGGACGAACCAGGTTGGTTCTTAATTGGACGATCTAAAGATACGGCGAACCTAGTTCGAAGTAGTTCACGAACCTCGGCAAACCATAGTTCGCTGTCGGAAAAGGTTCGCTGAACGTGTTGAGCAAACCAAGGCGAACCTTTTCTCTGATTGGTCAAAACGTTTACCCTCTTCTGCGTTGGAGATAAGAAGACAGTCACCGATACAAACAACTATGGCGGACGGCGATTTTTTTACTCGTGCGAAGAACAAGACCTATTTTTATTGATTTGTGGGAGGCGCAACGCTGTTTGTGGGATCGCTACTTCAAGGAGTACAAAAACAAACATCGTTCAAATCGCGAAGCGGCATAGCGGCAGCCATTTTGAACACCTTCGCAGACAGTAAGTACGCCAAATCAAGCACTTCAGTTAAGAAAGAGGACCATGGCAAACCTGGTTTGCTGAAGTTCGCCTAGGTTCGATCAACCTCAGTTAAGAAACAAACCAAAAGATCGCCGATCTTCTCCGATCTAGGTTTGCTGACCAGAAGTTCGTCCAATTAAGAACAGCTCTTATCCAATCCCGCTGCTTAACAAGAATCCAGCTACAGTTGTCACAATTTGATCGACTTCTGTTAGCCAATGAAATTACAGTCAACAATGCTGAATGAGCTCACTAGACTATCGCCAAAGTCTACTGTTAACCCACCAGTGAGCTAGGTTAGCACAAAAAGAGTTAACTAGATCCATCACGGAAACGTCAGAATCGCAACACACGAAATCTGTGGCTATGAAGGTCGCAAAAGTTCATCACAGCACCTGAAAAGCCAGCATGTATGCGACACAAATGTGACAGAAACTGCTAATTTTAAACTTAGCGTTCAGTCATACAATACTTTATCCATTCAACCCCGACACACTACAGTAGGAGATGGATCGACCATGATAATTCAAGGCTGGTGCAAGATTAGCTTGGCGTCTGACGGCGCCAAGCTAATCTGGCACTACCCTTGAATTATCATGGTCGATTCGTCCGATACAACTTGTACTCGTGACACCTGTGATATTGGAGAAGGCGGCCTTTGGGGATGAATGGGTGAATTATGTGTGTAAACAACACTGATCAACAGGAGCTGTTCCTAAATTAGACCCTAGGCAGACTAGGTGTTGACCTTGTTGTTTCTGTGTTTACTGGTGTTGACCTTGTTGTTTCAGTGTTTACTGCTGTTGACCTTGTTGTTTCTGTGTTTACTGGTGTTGACCTTGTTGTTTCTGTGTTTATTGGTGTTGACCTTGTTGTTGTTTTTGTGTTTATTGGTGTTGACCTTGATGTTCTGTGCTTACTGGTGTTGACCTTGTTTCTGTGTTTACTGGTGTTGACCTTGTTCTTTCTGTGTTTATTGGTGTTGAACTTGTTGTTGTTTCTGTGTTTACTGGTGTTGACCTTGTTGTTTCTGTGTTTACTGGTGTTGACCTTGTTGTTTCTGTGTTTACTGGTGTTGACCTTGTTGTTGTTTCTATGTGTTTACTGGTGTTGACCTTGTTGTTGTTTCTGTGTTTAGTGGTGTTGGCCTTGATGTTGTTTCTGTGTGTTTACTGGTGTTGATCTTGATGTTTCTGTGTTTACTGGTGTTGACCTTGATGTTTCTGTGTTTACTGGTGTTGACCTTGTTGTTGTTTCTGTGTGTTTACTGGTGTTGACCTTGATGTTGTTTCTGCGTTTACTGGTCTTAACCTTGATGTTGTTTCTGTGTGTTTACTGCTGTTGATCTTGTTGTTTGTGTTTACTGGTGTTGACCTTCTTGTTTCTGTATTTACTGGTGTTGACCTTGTTGTTTCTGTGTTTACTGGTGTTGACCTTGTTGTTGTTTCTGTGTTTACTGGTGTTGACCTTGTTGTTGTTTCTGTGTTTACTGGTGTTGACCTTGTTGTTTCTGTGTTTATTGGTGTTGACCTTGATGTTGTTTCTGTGTGTTTACTGGTGTTGACCTTGTTGTTGTTTCTGTGTGTTTACTGGTGTTGACCTTGTTGTTGTTTCTGTGTGTTTACTGGTGTTGACCTTGTTGTTGTTTCTGTGTTTACTGGTGTTGACCTTGATGTTGTTTCTGTGTGTTTACTGGTGTTGATCTTGTTGTTTCTGTGTTTACTGGTGTTGACCTTGATGTTGTTTCTGTGTTTACTGGTGTTGACCTTGTTGATGTTTCTGTGTGTTTACTGGTGTTGACCTTGATGTTGTTTCTGTGTTTACTGGTGTTGACCTTGTTGATGTTTCTGTGTGTTTACTGGTGTTGACCTTGATGTTGTTTCTGCGTTTACTGGTCTTAACCTTGATGTTGTTTCTGTGTGTTTACTGGTGTTGATCTTGTTGTTTTTGTGTTTACTGGTGTTGACCTTGATGTTGTTTCTGTGTTTACTGGTGTTGACCTTGATGTTGTTTCTGTGTTTACTGGTGTTGACCTTGATGTTGTTTTTGTTACTGCTGCTGTTGTTTGTTATTACAGCTGTGATCGTTACTTTGTTCTTGTTGTGTATTGCTACTTTTACAGCTGTTGCTAAAGCTGTTATATAGTTGTTGTTGTTGTTGTTGGAAACGACATAAAAGGTGACTATCGCACTAGCGCAAAAAAGGGTCCTTTATTAAGGCCGTTATTAATAGCAGTCCAAATGAACAAGTTTGTCGGTACGGTGGCAAAAAAATAACTTGAAAGCAGCTGTAAAGGCAGGCAGTGCGTTATTTCACACCACTCAGAACCAGGCAGACAGTGCGTTATTTCACACCACTCAGAACCAGGCAGACAGTGCGTTATTTCACACCACTCAAAACCAGGCAAACAGTGCGTTATTTCACACCACTCAGAACCAAGCAAACAGTGCGTTATTTCACACCACTCAGAACCAGGCAGACAGTGCGTTATTTCACACCACTCAGAACCAGGCAAACAGTGCGTTATTTCACACCACTCAGAACCAGGCAGACAGTGCGTTATTTCACACCACTCAGAACCAGGCAGACAGTGCGTTATTTCACACCAGTCAGAACCAGGCAGACAGTGCGTTATTACACACCACTCAGAACCAGGCTGACAGTGCGTTATTACATACCACTCAGAACCAGGCTGACAGTGCGTTATTTCACACCACTCAGAACCAGGCTGACAGTGCGTTATTACACACCACTCAGAACCAGGCGTTTTCTCATTTACTGAGTGTAACCCTTTGGCTGTCGGTAGCACGTGACTCTTGCAGGAAACACCTCGACAAAAAGCAATAGTGACCTGCTCGAGGAGTACCGGAACAACGAGCAACACCCCAGGGCAAGAGACATAGAGCCTCATGAGCCCCCGCAGTGGCGTGAGCTCATGTTGATCTCTGGTTCTCGCTGAAACCACTGTGTATCCACGTGCGTGGGGCGGACCAGGCCCTTCTGGTTCAATTGATCAAGTTTTCGGAAGCGCAGTCTACGGTCACTTGCTGAGAAGGGGCTGACCCCGATACTGCCGAGAAACAGTTAACCCCAGCTAAGGTACAAGAGGCATAGAACCTCATGAGCCCCCGCAGTCGCGAGGGCTCATGAGATTTTATGCCTCTTGCTCGATTGTATTTTGTTGCCGAGGTCCTTTAGTTTGTTTGGTATTGAAATCCTTGAATTTACAACGACTACGGAAGTACAGATGTGGACAGCTGGCCACGAGAGGCGTGAGAATAAGGAGAGAGTGAGAAAGCCCTGTCCACCCAGTGGGAACAAAAGACACTACAGAGCGCTGTCACGGCAAGGCACAATCACAGCATGAGAAACTCAATGGAAAATGAAATAGGTGTGATGGTCTGTGGTTCGGGACCGTACCCCGACTGGTTACAAGGTGCAGAATTATAGATCAGCACACACAGATTATTATTTACACCCGCGAGAAAAGGGTTATTTGTTGAAGTTGTTGGATTTTTAAAAACCAGAATTCCCCCCCCCCCCTAAAAAAACCCCCAAAACAAACAAACAAAACAAAACAAAACAACAACAACAACAACAGCCCCCACCCCACCCCCCACCCCCCCCCACCCCCCCCAAAAAAAAAAAAGAAAAAAATAAATAAATTAAAAAATAAAAAATAAATAAATAAATAAATAAAAATAAAAAAATAAAACAAATCCGAATTTTTCCGAATTTTAGACTAATTGGTGACTGCAAAGCTTGTTCGAGTTACATGTTCATTTTAAAAAGGGTTTAAACTAAAACATTTTTTTTACAAAATGTGTTCGCAATGGTTCTTTCTAAGCGTGTTTCTTTCTATATCTGCTCACATCTTGGTGATATTAGACACAAAACAAAACTAAAAGGCTTTGTCTTAACTGACTTGTAACATAATTTGTCTTACCACGTTCTCATCTTGTCTTCAATCCTGATAACAAATTGATCCGTCTGAGAATTGCATAGTATAAATGTGCACTGGCCTGTAATTTTGGATCTATCCCTCTATGCCGTGTTGAAACGTCACTAACACTGGTGATATAATGACTGCAGGGCACAGTCACATGCATGGATCAGTTCACCAGGAACAGTCACATGCATGGATCAGTTCACCATGAACAGTCACATGCATGGATCAGTTCACCAGGAACAGTCACATGCATGGATCAGTTCACCAGGAACAGTCACATGCATGGATCAGTTCACCAGGAACAGTCACATGCATGGATCAGTTCACCAGGAACAGTCACATGCATGGATCAGTTCACCAGGAACAGTCACATGCATGGATCAGTTCACCAGGAACAGTCACATGCTTGCATCAGTTCACCAGGAACAGTCACATGCATGGATCAGTTCACCAGGAACAGTCACATGCATGGATCAGTTCACCAGGAACAGTCACATGCATAGATCAGTTTACCAGGAACAGTCACATGCATAGATCAGTTTACCAGGAACAGTCACATGCATGGATCAGTTCACCAGGGACAGTCGCATGCATGGATTAGTGCACCAGGAACAGTCACATGCATGGATCAGTTCACCAGGAACAGTCGCATGCATGGATCAGTTCACCAGGGACAGTCACATGCATGGATCAGTTCACCAGGGACAGTCGCACGCATGGATTAGTGCACCAGGAACAGTCGCATGCATGGATCAGTTCACCAGGGACAGTCGCATGCACGGATCAGTTCACCAGGAACAGTGATACGTCCTGACACGACACTTCAAACCTGCCCACACCACTGCACAGCCCGCATCAACTCTGTCTGAAAAATACAGACACTATGTGTCGCAAATAAATGTCAAAAAAATCCTATCGCAAGAGAAACAGATTCGCATGAGCCCCTGCATCCGCAGTACTGTACTGGTGCATCCGCAGGGGCTGATGATTATCTGTGTCTCTTGCAGATGAAACGGTCTGGCCGAAGGACTGTTGCGGGAGAAAGGCTCGAGAGTCACGAAGGGTACCTTGCGCCATGGCTTGATCTGGGCAGCAGTGACAGTCTCTCAATCAATGCTTGTGGCGAAATAACCATGATGTCTGCAAAGTCAGGCTCAAACCACTATGGCCTCCTCTGTCAGAGAATCACAGAGCTAAATTTGTCCAGTTAATTTTGCCAGCTAAGACGTAAAAACACGGTCTTGGGATGACGACGAAATGTGTCGGAGAATTCGAGATGAGAGCCGTCTGTAGACACGAAAGTTGACAACCAGTTAGTTAGTTATTTGGGTTTAACGCCGAGCAGGCGACTAAAGCCATCTCACGGCGGGAAAGTTGACAACCAGATTTTAAATTCCTTTACTGAAGAAAAAAACTGAACGTTGCCCAACTGCAAGAGGTATAGATCCTCATGAGCCCCCCCCCCCCCCCCCCGCAATTGCGTGGGCTCATGAGGATCTATACCTCTTGCTGAATTTGAACCGCTTTTTATCCACAATTATTTTGGCCATGTGGGGACCTGGGACTTTGAACTGACATTGACTTGAAAAACACAATCCGCGTGCACGGACCGTGTAGGGGTGAAATTAATATTCTAAGAAGATCTTATGATCCAGTCAGATGTGTTTGGCAATCATCTGGAGACTTTCACATCAAAATCCAGTGCACAAAGGTAGTAACTACGAACAGCCATGCAGTACGCAGCATGGTACAAAGTAAACTTCAGGTGTATAAGAAATCGCCGGGAGACCCAAACGTCTTCATTGTTATGTCGTATGTCAAGTTTTGTTATAAACAAAGTCATTTGAATAATAACAATAGTGTTGTCGGGATCTTTGAAAAAGTGTCGGTATATCCGACTTTTGTTATTTCCGACCTCGTTATAAGCGGAGTCGACTGTACGTGTCACATGGAGAGATTTAAAACCGTGTCCATTTCACCACAGTGACTACATGCGTCAAAACTGCCGTCAGCCTCTGTTTTGTCTTTTTATTTTTTCATTCCCTTCGCGCTGTGACGAGGAAGAGGTTCATGCAAAGGTTTGGATATGTGCACAATTCGATACAGCCCCCACATAAACCGTATTTGGTATTTATATCCATACGAACGCGTCAGGCGCCTATGATTTCATGGAGTCCTAACATGCACAACATAAATCGACGTTGGACTGGAGTATATTGAAATGGTATCAATCTTTTCAAGACGAACTGGTCAGCAGAAATCAGAACTGGAAATTCTACTAAGTGTGATCTAATGGTGGGATTGCTATAATTTGCCGACTCGATCGATTTTTCAGTGTTTTATTGCCCAAGAGAAGACTTGTCTACCCTTGTTTTTACAATCCATGTGAATATGCACACCTTACAGAGGTTTCCTACTGCTCCTGAAGCGAGTCGCTACAACTCTTCTACGTATAAAGGAGAACAGAAACGTCTTTTAGTTCACGACATTCAGACTCTCAAGTCCAGCAGTAGTGAGGGACATACTGAGGACATTTATGCAGGCCATATTGCGACCTGTGAACCCTTTACTGCCTGGAGGAGGTCGCTTTAAGTCTTAAAGCCATGAGGACACAATCATCAACTTTTGCAAACATCCTCTCAGGTCCACGTCACGGCTCTGGGGACAGATCGACCATGATAGTTCAAGGGTGGTGTCAGAATAGCTTGGCGCCTACAGGCAGCACTATCTATCAGCCTACAGGCGCCAAGCTATTCTGACACCACCCTTGAACTATCATGGTCGATACACATCTTTGTTGAGCGTGTCCGGATGTTATGGGTAATGGCTGGAAGCCAGTCACAGTGGGCGAGGAAGTCCAATGCGCCCATCTGTTGCACTGAAAACGACAGCCTTCCAGCGGCAGAAAACCATCAGTCGACTGTAAATGTAGTGTATTCCTGATCAGCCACAGACGGCGTTATGTGTGTGTGTCGGGCGTGTGGTTTTGAACCTTAGAGCCTCTTGCAGAGCCGTAATGGCCTTAATTAATCACATACCTGAGACACACAGGAAACGCCAGCCAATGACATGATCCTAATCCAAAAAATGATCGCACACAGAATATTATTCCTTTGCCCACTCCAGACCGAAAGACTAAGATAACGAGCCCAGTTGAGCTATCAACGCCGATCTGTCTACCGCGACGTCTACGTCCCAGCGCGCCAAACCTCGTCGGGCTGACGTCGCCGCTGTCGCCCCGTGCATGCGCATGCGCGGGGCGACACCGGCGACATCAGCCCCATGAACTATTGCGCATTAGGGTGTACACTACCGCTCAGAGGCAGACAGCGGCGGTCACCCAAAAAGCGAACACTCGCGTAGAATGTGTAATGCCACCAAGCAGACGGCCGACAGCCTGGACTGTTTGAACGACCGTGCAATTACAATTACTCTTAGTCCCATAAGAATGACTGAATCAACTAAGCCGTAAGATCGAAATTCACAGACCTGTACTCGTAAATTGAAGAGAACTCCAAAATCTGAAGACCGTGTTAGGCACGGAATGGCGTCACATTCGCACATATGTCTTGAAGAATGACAGCGCCCAGTGTAGATAGAACAAGGACTGGTACCATGCACAGTTCGCGGCACTGACTCGGCCCCGGCGGAACACAGCGTTCTGTACTGTCTGCGACCAGACTGACCCTTACTACACGAGGAACACAAATATAAATCAGCCCAGCGAATGTCGTAGATCCTCTTACAAGACAAGAACTGGGAAAGGGGGACTTCAGTGTCTCGCCAAAGACACAAGATCTTACAGTGAAGACGACAGGAACGAAGCAGTACCATGCCCACGCGGTCCCTGCGCATTTTGCATACGTCTGCAAGAGGCATAGATTCTCATGATCCCCTGCGAAGCAGGGGATCATGAGAATCTATGCCTCTTGCCTTCAAAAGACCAGCTGCATTTAATCCTGATGCTCAAGCATAAAGTCACCGCGGCGTAAGCAAGTGCACATACTCGTGTAATAACATGACAGGCGGGCAGTTGTCTCGTGCAGCCACAGATCGAAACCAGTCATTTCCCAGCGCGTGCTAAGTAGGGAGATGAGAGAGGGATAATCCCGAGGAATGGTTACTCCGCTCCCGAGGTGGGAGCACGCGCTGCTAATCCGCGTCAAGAGGCGTGTCGCACGTGCAAAAGATTGACGCTACGCTACCGTGACGTGTGATGGTGGCATTGACGCTACGCTACCGTGACGTGTGATGGTGTCATTGACGCTACAGTACCGTGACATGTGATGGTGTGTTTGTCGCTAACTGCCACCCGCCCTGAGATGGCCTTAGTAGCCTGTTCGGCGTTATTTCCCAATAACTAACCTCAATGAATAAGGTCACCGCACGAGACTTTCCAGTTACACCGACGACATTTCTTTTAAATTTAACTGTTGGCTGCACCAAACTGACACAATGTTACATCGAGCTGAGTAAGAAATGCTACAATGGCGTGACACATCAGTATTTCTTTTCAGTTGAAGTGTGCGCTGCATCACTAACTGACGTCACGTTTCGTCAAGCCGTGTCAGGGAATGCTGCACTACTGTAACGCATGTTCTTTGAAATTCCAGTGTGCGCTACACCAAACAGACGCAAATGTTACATCGAAGTGTATAATGATGGCTACACTACTGTGACGCATATTCTTTCAAATATTAAGTGGCGCTACACCAAAAACAGACGCAATGTTACATCGAGCTGAGTAATGAAGTCAACAAAAGTCTAGTGCGACACATTTTTTTTTTTTTCAAATTCAAGTGTGCGCTACACCAAAACAGACAGCCGAATGTCACATCAAGCTGTGCAGGACTGAAGCGGGAACTCAGTCGAGACGTGACGCATTCTGATACGCGGCTTTAAGCCGCGTATCAGAATGCGTGACGTCTCGAATGAGTTAATATTTACTGTTTTTTCCCCCTTCTTCCTTAAAGGTGATTTCAAAGACGGGACATAGAAAAGGGTCTGTATAAACTGTGGGGAAAGAAGGCAGCAGAACGCGGTACCAAGATCAACCAGAAGCCGAATAAGCTGTCAGCTAGTGTGAGGGGCGCACAGAACTGCAACATGGGAAGAAAACATGACGACTGACAGACCCACGAAGAAGTGACGTCACGTGAGAGAGAATTCGTGTACCGAGTGAGAACAACGTCACCGAACGGACGTAGGCTACGACTGGCGTCTTCACGCGCGAGAACGTCATTTCAGCTTACTGGGTATGGACCTACAAAAAAAGAAAGAAAAAAAAAAAAAAAAAAAAAAGGAAAAAAAAAAAAAAGCAAATAACCCTGTGTCTGTCGGTAGCGTATTTATCGGGATGATTGCTATCGGACTCTAACCCTTCTTGTCAGACTCAGTCTAACCCTTCCTATCGGACTCTAACCATTCTTGTCAGACTCAGTCTAACCCTTCCTATCGGACTCTAACCATTCTTGTCAGACTCAGTCTAACCCTTCCTATCGGACTCTAACCCTTCTTGTCAGACTCAGTCTAACCCTTCCTATCGGACTCTAACCCTTCTTGTCAGACTCAGTCTAACCCTTCCTATCGGACTCTAACCATTCTTGTCAGACTCAGTCTAACCCTTCCTATCGGACTCTAACCCTTCTTGTCAGACTCAGTCTAACCCTTCCTATCGGACTCTAACCCTTCTTGTCAGACTCAGTCTAACCCTTCTTATCGGACTCTAACCCTTCTTGTCAGACTCAGTCTAACCCTTCCTATCGGACTCTAACCCTTCTTGTCAGACTCAGTCTAACCCTTCCTATCGGACTCTGACCCTTCTTGTCAGACTCAGTCTAACCCTTCCTATCGGACTCTAACCCTTCTTGTCGGACTCAGTCTAACCCTTCCTGTCGGACTCTAGCCCTTGCTGTCGGACTCAGTCTAACCCTTCCTGTCGGACTCTAACCCTTCTTGTAGGACTCTAACCCTTCTTGGCGGACTCAATCTAACCCTTCCTGTCGGACTCTAACCCTTCTTGTCGGACTCTAACCCTTCGTGTCGGACTCTAACCCTTCTTGTCGGACTCAGTCTAACCCTTCTTGGCGGACTCAGTCTAACCCTTCCTGTCGGACTCTAACCCTTCTTGTCGGACTCTAACCCTTCTTGTCGGACACCCTTCTTGTCGGACACCCTTCTTGTCGGACTCAGTCTAACCCTTCCTGTCGGACTCTAACCCTTCTTGTCGGACTCTAACCCTTCCTGTCGGACTCTAACCCTTCCTGTCGGACTCTAACCCTTCTTATCGGACTCAGTCTAACCCTTCCTGTCGGACTCAGTCTAACCCTTCCTGTCGGAATCATCGCGACAAAACCCGCTACCGAAATCCACAGGGTTAATACACCCCGAATGTTACCGGCTTTCCTTGCTGGTACCGTTAAAACGGAAGAGCATTTATTTTAAGCCGTTTTATACTATAATCAAATCAACTAACAGTCGCAAATATATGCAGCAGACCCTGTTTGGAGCAACCAGCCTTACAAGAAATCCCCTGTCATTATACTGTCCATCGTCTAGCGGGTGACGGTAGCCGCATAAATGGTGGTCTTTAACTCATTCAGCCTGATGCACGTATTTCCCAAATTTTGGAGGCGTCATCTAACGACTATGCACCTCTTGCAGGAGATGGGTCGACCATGATAATTCAAGGGTAGTGCCAGATTAGCTTGGCGCCTGTCGGCGCCAAGCTAATCTGGCACTACCCTTGAATTATCATGGTCGACCCATCTCCTGCTGTAGTGCGTCAGGGCTGAATGGGGTTAATGAGAAGTGTCACTTTTGTGCCCTTCAGACAAAATGTCTTTTAAAGATAGCACCCGGCGGTCGTGGCGGAGGACCAGTAATTTTCTTGCAAAATAAAGATCGCTTCTCGGTGGACATACACATTTAGTACTACAGACAGCGATTCTGTGTACTGAGATGATCTTCGTAATCAAAGATTTGCCGTTTCAAAACCAAGAGCACTACTTACACAGGAGGACTATAAAAACACCGTAAAGTCTGCAACTTACTTGTATATAAAGCTGTGAATCCAAAATTCCACACATTGTAAAATCCACGGAACTGTGCGACGCACCAGCGGTGAACAGCTTTTACACAATGGCACACAATAACCCGTGTTGAATCCGTCAGAAAAGTGAATAAATTCTTGCGTACGCACGGTCACATCTGGTTTTGAACGCACACATTCTTGTCACACACACACACACACACACACACACACACACACACACACACACACACACACACACACACACACACACACACACACACACACACACACGCACATAAACTATGAACTCGTAGCGTAGCACGACAAAGTCGTATCGTGGCGCGACGAGTCCGTGTCGCAGCACGCCGAATTAACGTAATGCAACAAACGAACTCGTTCGCATTGATCACAAACGAAGGCAGGAACTATCGCTAAAGCACAGTTGTTCTCGGAGACTGCACTACCACCATAGTGGAACAGGCACACACACGCTTCTGGCCTTCACAGCAGCCCGACGCCGATTGAACAAACTACTGAGGGATGCTGCTGGCCGGGCGGCAGATGCAGAAACAGACATCCCCTTTTCATCTGCAAGTGGCATAGATTCTCATGAGCCCCTGCATTCGGGGGCTCATGAGAATCTATGTCACTTGCTGACCTGGTTCGTGGTAACTAAATACATCGCTGATGCTCAGGGTGGGTGATGTGTGGTTGACGGTTGTCTCGAGAGACACTGACTGATTTCAGTGTCCGTGCCATACGGAAGGGATGTCACACGATAGTGGTGCAGGCCGCAGCCCCCAAACAGTTCTCAAAAGCGCCAGCCGGCTCTAGAATGGAAGAAGAAGCGTGGATTCTCGTGAGCAGTGCAGTTGCAGGGGCTCATGAGAATCAGCGCCTCTTGTGACCCAAGGCAGATGCGGTTAGGGGTTGCTGTGACCCTATGACTCCTGCCTGTTGTAGAAATGGACCACATAAACAAAACATATTTCGACATCATAGCCGTGAAATACTCTACAAAGTCAGTTAGACTGTCTGTCGCAGGAGCGGATGAAATGTATTATATGTCTGTGGCTGACATCCACCTGCCTGGTACTTGTGGGTTGTCTCTGTTGGTCTGAAGGCAAAAAAATGATAAGGAGACAGCGTGACGCCAGAGAGCCAGTTGTAATCCACACTGCGAGACTAGCATCGACTCTATCACTGTTACATTAGTAAAGGGAGGGGGAAGGGGGACGGGGGGGAGGGGGGGAGGGGGGGGGGAGAGAGGCTGGCGTAAACAATTTCGTTTTCACGATGTGTATAAATGTATAGTATTTATTTATTCTAGTCAAGGTAAAAGCAAGACATTGTTCAATCTTGTTCCATAGTGACAGAAGAAACTAAATGTCTTGTGCAATGATAAGCATCTTGAGCTCGCATTTCTCCACCCAGCCAGCCAGCCAGCCAGCCAGCCACCCAGCCAGCCACCCAGCCAGCCACCCAGCCAGCCAGCCAGCCAGCCAGCCACCCAGCCAGCCAGCCACCCAGCCAGCCAGCCAGCCACCCAGCCAGCCACCCAGCCAGCCAGCCAGCCACCCACCCAGCCAGCCAGCCAGCCAGCCACCCAGCCAGCCAGCCACCCAGCCAGCCAGCCAGCCAGCCAGCCAGCCACCCACCCAGCCAGCCAGCCAGCCAGCCAGCCAGCCACCCAAGCTCGTTATTAGGGTTTAACCCATTTAGCCCCGACGTACTGCAGCAGGAGATGAATCGAGGTAGTGCCTAACGGCGCAAAACTAATCTGGCACTACCCTTGAATTATCATGGTCAATCTATCTCCTGCAACTGGTACTTAGTCGTAGAGTGACACCTAAAAAATTTGGGACGTGCGAGTGTGCGTGTGTGTGTGTGTGTGTGTGTGTGTGTGCGTGTGTGCATGTGTCTGTGTGCGTGTGTGTGTGTGTGTGTGTGTGTATGTGTGTGTGTGTGTGCGCGTGTGCATGTGTCTGTGTGCGTGTGTGTGTGTGTGTGTGTGTGTGTGTGCGTGCGTGCATTTGTCTGTGTGCGTGAGTGTGTGTGTGTGTGTATGTGTGTGTGTGTGTGTGCGTGTGCGTGCACGTGTCTCTCTCTCTCTCTCTCTCTGTGTGTGTGTGTGTGTGTGTGTGTGTGTGTGTGTGTGTGTGTGTGTGTGTGTGTGTGTGTGTGTGATTCTGATTACGAAGACCATCTGTGCTCCTCATTCTCGTACTTTCATCTCTCATCCTCAGACGTAGGTAGAAATGGGCTCATGAGGATCTGCACATTCTGCCGACATTTAAAAGTCGCACCTTTCTTCTCCGTTTACAAACATCTGTCGCACTCAGGGAAGACTTTGGGTTTTCACTGAGCGCATGACAGTGACGGGTCCATCACCAATTTCAGCAACCCTCGTGCAGCTGCTGGATCCAACCGTTAGACTGACATCACCACCACCGCCCGTCACAACGACCCACCGCAGCAGCGACACGCCGCACGCGCACGCACACACACTACGGGACATAAGAGAGAGAGAGAGAGAGAGAGAGAGAGAGAGAGAGAGAGAGAGAGAGAGAGAGAGAGAGAGAGAGAGAGAGAGAGAGAGAGAGAGAATTGCGTATCAGTTTTCGATACAATAGTAAGATATGTATCGTCTGTGCTAGTTCAAGAGTCGTGCCTGTTTAGTTTGGCGCCTGACACGGCCAGCGTAAAGTGATTGCCTGTTTGATCTTGAGTTACATCGTGGCTATCTACAGTTCTGTGGTGCACCCAACTCTGTCCAGCAGTCGACGGTGCTGTTAAAGGGAAACAACTCTTGCCAGAGTCCATCCGTTGACAACCTCTCTCTCTCTCTCTCTCTCTCTCTCTCTCTCTCTCTCTCTCTCTCTCTGTGTGTGTGTGTGTGTGTGTGTGTGTGTGTGTGTGTGTGTGTGTGTTTTCATTTCGTGCGCACACAGATGCGTACCTGTATGCGTGCACGCATGATGTACACAGTCACAGGACAGCATGTGAGAAAGGCTTCGTATTCCGGCCTGAATTCAAAGATACTCACCGTCATTAGTGTGTGTGTGTGTGTGTGTGTGTGTGTGTGTGTGTGTGTGTGTGTGTGTGTGTGTATGTGTGTGTGTGTGTGTGTGTGTGTGTGTGTCTGTCTCACACACACACACACCTACACACACGCACACGCACATACACATACGCACATACACATCAACGCATATCAGTTACACCGTACTATTACCAGGGTTACGCTGTGACGCTGATGATAATAACACCTTATTTTACAAAATGGCTGGTCTCCCCTACACCCCAGACAGTGCAAGCCCGCAATTATGTAAAGGGGGTGTCGCACGCGCGACATACGACACAACAGCTCGTGCGGTGTACGCGATCAGCTAGCCGCACGCGCTACTGTATCTTAGACCGTCGCTAACTTGAAATCCCTTCGTCTTTACTCAGAACAGCTCGAGTCTGATCTTTGCGAGCAAGAGACATAGATTCTCATGAGCCCCTGCAAATGCAGGGGCTCATGAGAATCTTTGTCTCTTGCAGATGACAGAAATTGACTTGGGGGTTGATGGGGTGGGGGTGGAGGGTGGGGGTGGGGGGTGGAGGTGTAGAGCGAAAGACAGAGAGGGGGGGGGGGGGGAGGAGAAGGGGGATGGTGTAACGACATATGACGTATGCACAAACACATGATACAGCCAGCTGTGCGAGACATTCATCATCAGACGCCACTCGTTTGCTTTGGGGTTGGGGGGGGGGGTGAGCAGGCGTGGGGGGGGGGGTGAGGCGGGGGGGGGGGGGAGGGGGCAGGGGATGGTTGGTGGTTGGTGGGGAGTGGTGGAGGGAGGAGGTCTGATAGGGAGAGCAGAAGGGTGGTAGCTTACAAAGATCACTACATGTTGAAGGTGTGTGGACCTATTCCTGTGAGTCCACGCCAGTCATTGTGTATTTCCCTCAAGTCGTCTGCATTTTTTATCTAAGCACAAACTGAATTTGCCCAGGAAGACCGAATAAAGAAAATAACACGTTCAACGAACACACTCAATTTTCACAAACACATGAAATCAAACGGCAACACACAAGTATTAGGAACAATCAACCTTTATCTTGTCTTTCTTGTACTGTCTTATTATTTCTTGTCGTCTTGTCTTGTCTTTCCTTGTCTTGTTTTGTCTGGTCTGGTAGGCTGATCTAGTCTGGTCTTAGCCTGTCTTATCACTGCCGTGAGATGGCCTTACTCACTTGCTAACTAACCAACCAACTAACTAACTAACTAACCGCACTTATCCCTATAACCCCGCAGTTTGCACGGGCTGATGAGGCTCTATGTTCCTCTGCCAGACGGGGCGGCCTCGCTGTCTTGGCCCCCGTACAAAGGCCGGTCACCAGAGAGTTGGGAGACGAATGACGTGTCAGGAGCACAGCCGCGGACTGTTTTATCTGCACGTTCTGGTCCTGTTCTCTTCCATATATTTTGTGTACAGACCTTCCACGCGCGGCCCAGTGAGTCGAAGACCCTTGGGCCGGCATTGGCTACACATTGCCAGCGCACGAACCGGGCAGTGTGTAGCCAACGTCGGCCCAAATGGCACTCGGCCAAGCTGTCACAGAGTGGCTGCAGCGCGGGTCCTGCTGCGTACATTATTTTGGGAAAAGCCTTTCGGGTCTAGAACAGAAGCAAGTGGCTGAATGAGAACTACCCGGTAAGCTAAAGGTGCGCGGACCCACACTAGCTTTGTTGGGCCCGCTACACTGGTTTTGTATTACTGTGGTCTTGTTTTGTGAAATACAGACCAATAGGATGTCTGTGACAAGAGTGTACAATAAATAAAGAAATAAATATAACTAATAGACTAACTAACTCACTCACTCACTCACTAACTCACTCACTGATTAACTAGCTGACTAAATAACTAATTAACTATTTTTTTCTTTTATACCTTGTTGCGTGAGTGTGTATGTTAGGGACTATAATTTTTATATGTGTTGTAGGATGCAAGGTGTGTGTATGTTTGTACGGCGCCTAGAGCTTTTCTATCGAAAGTATAGACGCCTTAAAAATTATTATTATTATTATTATTATTATTATTATTATTATTATTATTATTACTAAATAATAATAATGACAAAGGGACTAATTAATTACATAACTAGAGAAGTAAATGAATGAATGAATGAATGAATAAACGAATAATAATAATTATAAAACAAAATGAACAAAGAAAGACACCATCTCTGACAGGAACGTCACCAAACAGCGTCATCCTACATTTTCTATATTTGTGAAAACGGAACAAACCGCACAACTGGTTATTGCCCTGGTCTGGTTATCTAACATCCAGTGTATTTCTTATGTAACCCCTTCAATGCCGGTGACCACGAATTTCGCGTCTGATGCGACCGCACCCTGACCGTCCTTCGCGTGAGGAACACTGATGCAAATAGGACCCAAATAGGCACGATGAACTCAAGGACAAACAAGAGACATAACTCCTCCTGAGTCCCCGCGACAGCGGTCAGTTAGTGCCACAGCGGGGGCCCCTGGCGTTTATGTCTCTTGTAGCTGGGTGGAGTTCATTTTGTCCCCGGCAGTTAGGGGGTTATTATCATCGCTGGGAGTGTATTGCTAAGACTCGAATCGTCTGGTTTTGAAACTGAAAAGGATGCATAAATATATTGCTTTGGTCATTCTCACAGTGCGTTTGAAACTGTACTTGGCCCTAGTCAATTACTCACAGGTGTCTGTATTATACGCGGGTTGCCTGGCATTGCACAACGGTCACATTGTTTTTTATTTCATGTTCATCACGCCAACTAATACTTTTAACAAAAACAAACAAACAAACAAACAAACAAACAAACAAACAAACAAACAAACCAACCACAATCAAACCAACCAACCAACAAACAAACAAACAAACCACAAACAAATAATAATAATAATAATACATAGTTCTTGTATAGCTCTGTTCTCCAGGAAAACACTGGACTCACTGCGCAAAACAAACCAACCAACCAACCAATAAACAAACAAACAAACAAACACACAAACACACAAACACACAAACACACAAACACACAAACACACAAACAAACAAACACACAAACACACAAACACACAAACACACAAACAAACAAACCAAACAAAAAAGAGAAAGAAAACAAAGCAAAAAAAATCCTCACCAAGAGACATAACTCGTTGAGCCCCACAAGAGACATAACTCGTTGAGCCCCACAAGAGACATAACTCGTTGAGCCCCACTGGCGTATTTCCCAAATTTGGAGACTTTATGTAACGACCATGTACCAGTTGCAGGAGATGTATCGACCATAATAATTCATAGTGCCGACAAGCGCCAAGCTAATCTGGCACTACCCTTGAATTATCATGGTCGACTCATCTCCTGCTGCAGGGCGTCAGGGCTGACTGGGTTGAGACTGTAACAACGCTTATTGGAAAAGTTGTTCGTTTTTGCTTCTAATTTGTTCATATATTTTTACGTCATGTTTATCGTGCAGTATCAATAAAAACCTTGAGTGTTCGATTTCTTAAATATGAATTTTGCACGTCATTTGGGTGTTGGCAATAATTACCCGACAATTATCAAGTTAGGTACGCTATTAGATAGCCTTCGTGCCAACTCACGCATATACAAGGAGTCTCATTAGCCGAGACAATAGCGCTAAGTGGGGCACTCTTCGGGTTTGGGACTGCCAAACACCATCAGCGCATGCGTGACTGGACTAATTGTCTTGGTGTCCTTAGGTCCTGGCCATTCCACCTCCCCCCTCCCGACTCCCCCCTAGCCCTCCCCTTCCCCCACCTTCCCTGTGGACGTCAACAGTCGATAAAAGATTGTTCGGTTCCCATCTGCAAGAAGCATAGATCCTCATGAGCCCGTGTGTGTGTGTGGGGGGGGGGGAGGGGGGTTGTGTGAGAAGTCTAATGGGTGTTAAAACACTCACCATTCGCCAAAATATCAAAAAATGGAGGGCAGGGGGGGGGGGGGGGGGCAAACATCCCAAAAAGGGACTTTGTTACATTTTAAAGAATTGGGGGGGGGGGGGGCGGAAACCTGAAACCCCCCTTCCAGATCCGCCGCTGGGCTCATGCGTATCTGTGCCTCTTGTTTTCGTGGACTTAACACTTTAGCCCATATTTGTGCACCTCAAACAGATGTTGTTTCCAAGCTTTGACTGCTGTGAAGAAAAAACAAAACAAAATGGGATGAACCATAACCCACAAAGTCCATTCTATATGAGAGCTGTCCTCGCTGTCAATGGTCTCTACCTTTTGTCTTTGACCTGATACTGATGTTGAATTATCTCCTATTGAAAAAAGTCTCGCAGACCTGCCAATGCGTGAGTATAAGGGGTGCAGGACATACGCGTCACCGATTTGACAAACGTAATTTGTCATGACGTAAGTTTTAGTTTTTACGTAATTTTATATTTTACGTGATATAAGTTTCACTTTCGCTTCATAGGCTTGAGAAAATGGTGACAAAACAAGAACTTCACGATAAAAATTCGGTCTTGCTTTACTGAATTTGTGTAAAACCAGGTCGACTTTGCCTAGCTACATGATATACTAAGTACACGGGTCACCTGCACATGCTCTTCTGAAAGCGCGTCGATGTGTGTGTGCGTGTTAGTGCGTGCATATAGCATGCGCGCGCGCTCCAAATATCTCCAAGAGGCATAGATCCTGGTTCTATTCCTCCCTGAGATGCGGGCATGTTTGAGAGAGAGAGAGAGAGAGAGAGAGAGAGAGAGAGAGAGAGAGAGAGAGAGAGAGAGAGAGAGAGAGAGAGAGAGAGAGAGAGAGAGAGAGAGAGAGAGAGAGAGTTAGTTAGAGAAGAGAGATAGTGAGAGAGAGATAGTGAGAGAGAGAGAGAGAGAGAGAGAGAGAGAGAGAGAGAGAGAGAGAGAGAGAGAGAGAGAGAGAGCCGCGCGCGCGAGAGAGAATGACGTCATATTTAGAGTATTATGTCAGTGTCTGCGTCGTGACGGAGTTGCCTCTTTTACGTCACCGCCACTGTCTGACTTCTTTAGAAGCAAAGTTTTTTTTTTTTTTTTTTTTTTTAGAGTTTTAATTCTTTTCTGAAAAGAATTAGTTTTTACTAAAGAAGTTGAAAGGATACAAAGCTGGCAAACGAACTCATCCAATGTCTTTCTCCAAACTAGCTATAGCAAAAGTTCAAGTAAATATGACAAAAATTACTGACTCTGATCTGGGTCCTCCGACTTCCTATAAACGGTTGTTTATGTCTTCAATGAGACATTCAATTACAATATGCTCGGAAGCCTTCTTAGCCACCCACTTAAGAAAGTATTTCGCCAAGTTTCAAGCTCGTGTGTACAGAAATATCGGAGATTCTCTTGTTTACATACATCTATCTATATATCTATATCCCGTAGTCTTGCCGAACTTTGGGGCATCACTGATGACTTGGCAACCAGCTCCCTCCATTCCACTCTGTTCTCTACCATTCTTAGCGTACCACCCAGCCTCAGTCCTGTCCACTCTGAGATATTGTCCTCCCATCTTTTTCTCTGTCTTTCTCTCATTCGTCCTCCTTGCACAGTGCCCTGCAGGGTTGTTTTGGCAAGCCCTGCTGAACGCGTGACATGCCCATACCACTTCATTTTGCGTTTTTGTTTCTTTCACAATGGCTAATAGGTCTTCATAGGGTCCGATGGCTTGCTTGATTCTGCTTCCCACTTCCTTGTTCGTGATGTGATCTCTGTATGAAATGCCAAGCAGCCTTCAAAAACATCTCATTTCAATGGCTTGTATCCTCCTTTCAAGGTCTGCTGTGAGGGTCCATGACTCGCAGGCATACAAGAACACTGAGATGACTAAGGAGCGCATCAGTCTGTTCTTGGAGCAGAGTGTGATGTTTCTGTCCTTCCATATGGTCTTCAGTCTTGTCAGTGCTGATGTTGCCTGCGCAATCATGGACAGTATTTCTGGTTTTGATCCCTCATCTGTCACAATGGCTCCTAAGTATTTGAATTTATTAACTGTTTCCAGTTTTTGGCTTCCAATCATGACGTCAGTGCCAATGCCACTTGTGTTATTTGTCATCAGTTTGGTCTTCTCTGCACTGATTTCCATCCCATACGCAGTGGCTGTACTGTCCAGCTTTTCCACCAGCTGAGCTAGCTCCTCTGTTCCTGCAAGGTCATCAATGTCGTCCGCAAAGCGCAAGTTCGTGATTGTTCTGCCTCCAATACTGACAGTTCCTTCATGATCTTTCAGAGCGTATGTCATGATTCTTTGCAAGAAGATGTTGAAAAGAGTAGGTGAAAGCAAGCAGCCTTGTCTGAATCCGACTGTAGTCCTAAACCAGTTTCCTATTTTGCCGTTGAAGCAGACTGCGCTAGTGGCCTTGTTGTAGAGGTTTACTATGACTTTGATCAGGTCGGCATTGGTGTTGTATAGCTTCATGGTGGACCAAATGGTTGCATGCCACACCCTGTCAAACGCTTTCTTAAAATCCACAAAGACATGATATAGGTCTTGCTGGTTGATTGTACATTGCTTAACGTCCTGACAGCAACAAGGCTTTCTCAGGACGTGCCTGCACTGCTTGTGAAAAAAAAAAACTAAACAGAACATTGAATGTATGTCACCAGCCGGTCAAATACGTTAAATAAACCTAACACATGGGGCCTAAATAAAGCTAAGACCATTTAGCAACACACATCCAATATCAAGAGCTAAAGGCAGTGCAGACAGTAGGGAGAGTTTTAAAAAGGCAAATACAGGTGAATGGACCTCGGGTAGACAGAAACACATGCCCCAGAATAGAGAGAAAAACTCACCCTGTGGGGCTGACCAGGGTGACCCTGGGAACTAAAAAGTACCTAACCCCACCCAAGTCCCCCAGGGCAGACCCGGGTGGGGTGGTCTTGCTGGTGCTGGAGGTACCTCTCACATAGAACTCTCAGGTTGAAGATCTGCTCAGTTGTGCTGCGCCCTGGTCTGAAGCCTGCCTGTTCCTCAGCTATGATTTCCTCTGCCTGTGGCTTCAGCCTGTTCAGTAGGATCTTTAACATGACTTTGCTTGGGTGGCATATAAGACTGATCGTGCGATAATTCTGGAATTGATGTAAGTTGCCTTTTTGGGGGGATAGTTATTATAAGTGATTGGGTCCATGGTGTGGGCCAATCCCCTGACTGCCAGATCTTATTGCAGATTGTTAGTAAGGCGCTTATCATGTCTTCTCCCCCTTCTTGGACTAGCTCTGCAGGGATGTTGTCTGCTCCTGCTGCCTTCCCTTTTTTCAGCGACTTCACTGCAGCCTCTACTTCTTCTCGGAGGATGGGATAGTTGCCATTGTTGGTCACGGGTGGGTTGACAAATATGCCTGGGTCCCCTGTAGCTCGGTGGTTGTACAAATCTGAGCAGTACTCTGTCCATCTCTTCAGTATGTCTTGGTCTTTCGTAAGACAGTTCCTTTGACTATCTTGAATGATCGAGGAGCGTCTTTGTATTACACTGGTCAGGTCTTTCACCAGCTGATATGCTTTTTTGCTATTATTTTTGTTCATATTTTCTTCTACGTGTTTACACTGATCTTCAATCCACTTATTCTTTGCCTTTTTCATGCTTTTCTTTATATCCTCTCTTTACATACACACGCACACACATACATACATACATACGCACACACGGCGCTTCACGACAAATGTACGTTCACAAGCGAGGTTAGCGTAACTAGACATGAGTAAATTTTTATCTTGTTACTTCAATTGTTAGAGGTTTAGCCTGCCCGCCTTTGACATCAAGGACATGCTATTAAATTCGCCCCTCCGCGACCCGTCCTAAAAAGTCCCTCTATAAATAGAAGGGATATAAAAATGTGAAAACATTCATCTGTGTACCTGCACTCAGGGACTGACGACAACCTCTTGCTTTCATGGAGACTTATACTTAATTTTCTACTGTTGCCCACCCCACCCACCTCCCTCCCCCACACCCGACACGTACGCCCCATCCCGCAACCCACCGCCCATTATTTTAGCAACCTCAGACAGAGGACACTTTGAGGATTTAACTTTTATATAAAATGGTCGTATAGACAGTCATCTATGTAGCTGCAGAGTAATGAGCTATGTGCCTCTGGATAACATGGACTTTTAACTATACTTAACACTTGTGCTCCCGTATTTCTGTACCTCATACAGAGGGCCTTTCCAGGGTTTAACTTCTGTGGCAATGGGCATCTATGCACCTGCAGGAACCCAGGCTTTCTTGAACTATTACTACATTTACCACTACTCCCCCCCCCACACACACACACACACATATACACACACCAAGCACCACAATTCTAGTAACATTAGACAGAGGAAGTTGTCACGTCCAGGCAGAAGTCTTTTAGTGACTTTTATTCCTTTCAGCACCAACACCCTACAGCAGGAGATGGATTGACCATGATAATTCAATGGTAGTGCCAGATTAGCTTGGCGCCTTCAGCTTCCATGGATAATTACTACATTGTCAACTCGTATCCATGGACTATTACTATATTGTCAAGTCGTGTCTATGGACAATTACTACATGGTCAACTCGTGTCCTTGGGCTATTACTACAATGTCAACTCGTGTCCATGGACTATTACTACATTGTCAACTCGTGTCTATGGACAATTACTATATTGTCAACTCGTGTCCATGGACTATTACTACATTGTCAACTCGTGTCTATGGACAATTACTACATTGTCAACTCGTGTCCATGGACTATTACTACATTGTCAACTAGAGTCTATGGACTATTACTACATTGTCAACTCGTGTCCATAGACTATTACTACATTGTCAACTCGTGTCCATGGACTATTACTACATTGTCAACTCGTGTCCATGGACTATTACTACATTGTCAACTCGTGTCCATGGACTATTACTACATTGTCAACTAGAGTCTATGGACTATTACTACATTGTCAACTTGTGTCCATGGACTATTACTACATTGTCAACTCGTGTCCATGGACTGTTACTATATTGTCAACTCGTGTCCATGGACTATTACTACATTGTCAACTCGTGTCCATGGACTATTACTACATTGTCAACTCGTGTCGCTCAAAACAGCTCATGCTTTAACCTCTTAACTGCAGAGAAAAAAATAGTCAATAATCCAAATGCAAAAGGCATAGATCCTCAAGAGTCCCCGCGACTGCGGGGGCTCATGAGAATCTATGCCTCTTGTTGAGACCAATTTGTACCCATGTTTCTTGGACGTTGTTGAAAAGTTTGAGACGCTAAGTTCAGAAACAAGATTACAGGAACGAATAATTATGTCCGTGCAGTGTACGTGCACTGGCCTGGGAAGAGTTTCTCACTTGGTAACTGAAGGAAAACGTTAAACGTTAAACGCTTAGGGCTTAACGTCTCTTGTCCACCACGAAGGTGATTTCAAAGAGTGGGCACCGAAATAGGGTCTGAACAAATTTTGACCCTAGCTGGATATAGTCGAACCCCGGGACCTTTCGGACTGTAGGTGACGAGCGTGATCGAAACTGTACGGGCCTGTGGAGGCGCTACAGAAGACCACAGATTTCATTTTGAGAGCCAAACTCCAAGTGTGACGGCGTTCGAGAAGAAGAAGAAGAAGACGAGCGTGATCGAACGTTTGAGCTCTAGACGGTGTGTGTTCGTCAGGACTTGATCATTTTTACCCTATGTTTCTGCCTGACGCGAGAGAGGTTTTCACAATGTCACCCTTTCATTGCCTATGGCCGCAAAACCATATCTTTGAAAGCAGGCCAAATTCCAACACAGAATAAATTCCATCAATCCAAAAACATGAATATGGACAGGGAAAGCAAGAGACAAAGACCCTCATGAGCGGGCCATCTGCAGGGGCTCATGAGCGGGCCATCTGCAGGGGCTCATGAGCGGGCCATCTGCAGGGGCTCATGAGCGGGCCATCTGCAGGGGCTCATGAGCGGGCCATCTGCAGGGGCTCATGAGCGGGGGCATCTGCAGGGGCTCATGAGGGTTGCCTCTTGCAGTTGGGCGGTGTTCCCGTCGTTTTTTTTTTCGGGCAGGGTAAGCACAAATTGTTATTATTTTCATCCGCAGCTCATCTCTCTGCTAATACATCCAGTCTTTGGCGCTAATAGTCAGGAAATTAGTCATCGTGGACCGGAGGGTACTCGCTGAGACTAGCTTTTAGCAGGGATGGGACTCGGAGAGAGAGAGAGAGAGAGAGAGAGAGAGAGAGAGAGAGAGAGAGAGAGAGAGAGAGAGAGAGAGAGAGAGAGAGAGAGAGAGAGAGAGAGAGAGAGAGAGAGAGAGAGAGAGAGAGAGAGAGAGAGAGAGAGAGAGAGAGAGAGAGAGAGAGAGAGAGAGAGAGAGAGAGAGAGAGAGAGAATTGAATTGAATTGAATTGAAACTTTATTTTCTAAGGATGAAGACAGTAGGCTCGCAGTCCTTTTTACATGTCTGTCCTTAATAACATTTTAAATAAATATAACAACAGAAAAGGTAACATGACAAATAAATAAAATAAAAAGAAGAAATAATAATAATAATAATAATAAACAGAAATATTTCGCGCGCGCGCATACACACACACACACACACACACACACACACACACACACACACACACACACACACACACACACACACACACACATACACGTTCAGTCAGATGTAAGGCAGCACAAGGGAAACGCATGATGCCTATTACTCAAGTGATGCGTTACAATCACGCGCGCACCCACACATACAGACGCACACATACGCACACGTGCGCATGATTAGATGTAAATAAACCTTGGCGCCAAGCTATTCTGGTACCACAATTGAACTAGCGTGCTCGATCAATGTCATGCTGTGCTGTGTCGGGGATGAACGCGTTAAGGTTGTATACTATACCTACATTTTTTAATTGAAAACTGCCCTTTGTAGGGTTTTTTGAGAGCCTTGTTGAGTCTGGAGGCTATTGCCACCCTGAGAGACCCATGGTCCCGGGCATATTTGTAAGTTTGAGCCCTTTTTGTGAGGTACCCCACGCGGGAAAACACGCAAAATAGCCGATTTCAGAACACAATAAAAATTTATCGAATAGTGTGTTAAAATGATAAAGAAACATTTCGGTCACTTCATAAAGTATGTTAGTATTTTCTCGTAAAAAAAGTGTGTTCTGATAATTGGAATTCTAAGTGAAATCTAAAAAAATGTATGTTGTAAATTCGCAAATTGCCCGGATGTTATCAATAACATTACAAGTGTTTGCAATGTTGGGCAATTGCTCAGGCCCTTTTTATTCGATAAAGTCGTACTTTATGTTATAACTATCACATTGATTATGAAAAAAATATGGGGTCCCGCACAAAATTGGGCACTTTGGGTCGTTTTCGAGTGCGTATTCAATAAGGGATACAAGCGATGTCTGACTTCCGGCAGATCATATCTCCGCCGTAGCCGGCATTAGAAAGAAGGGAAAACGACTATGCCAAACTTACAAGGGAAAACCTAAGCCCAAACTGTTGCAAACTACGCCCAAACTGCTAGTCCTCGATTACTATTTGTGACAGTAAACTGGAACAAACAACAACGGCAGATACGGGATGAAAACGTTTATCTATAAGTAATTAAAGCCAAAACCCAAGAAATGGGGGCCCCCCAAGAAAAAGCTTGATGTTGCCAGCCTTCAGCGTGATGATGTGAAAGCTGCCTTTCAGACAGATTTACAGCGCAGGCTCAAAGACACAGCGGACCCAGTAGACTCCTCCCCTGAAACACTTTGGGAACAACTAAAAACTGCTATTGCAAAATCCTCTGCAGAAGTCTTGGGTTTCGCCAGAAAGAAGAACAAAGACTGGTTTGACGAAAACGATGTAGAGATCCAGGAACACCTAGCAAAAAAAAGAGCCGCCCATCAGGCTCACCTAGCCCAGCCTTCCTGCCCTGTGAAGAAGTCTGCCTTCCGCCTCGTCTGCAGCAGTCTCCAGCGCAAGCTCAGAGATCTCCAGAATGAGTGGGGGACCAGACTTGCACAGAGGACCCAGCTTTGCGCTGACAATGGTGACTACAGGGGTTTCTACGAAGCACTGAAAGCAGTGTATGGCCCCAGGCACCTGGTACAAAGTCCCCTGCGAAGCGCGAACGGCCAGGCACTCCTCACAGATAATACCTCCATCTTGAACCGCTGGTCGGAATACTTTCAGAGCCTCTTCAGCGCTGAGCGCACTTTTCAAGAAGCAGTCGTCCTACAAATCCCACACCTCCCAGTAAAGGTTGAATTGGACGAACCGCCCACCGCTGAAGAGACCCTCAAAGCCATCCATCAGCTCAAGAGTGGCAAAGCAGCAGGCATTGATGGAATACCGCCAGAGATCTGGAAACATGGAGGCACAGCACTGCACAACAAGCTCCATGACCTCTTTCTCTGCTGCTGGGAGGAAGGAACACTACCAAAAGATCTCCGTGATGCAGTCGTTATCACCCTGTACAAGAACAAAGGCGAGAAGTCTGACTGTTCCAACTACCGGGGAATTACCCTGCTGTCCATTGCTGGGAAAATCCTTGCAAGGCTGCTCCTGAATCGGCTGGTACCTGCCATCGCTGAAGACCAACTCCCAGAGGGCCAGTGTGGCTTCAGAGCAAACAGGAGCACCACCGATATGGTCTTCGTGCTGAGACAGCTACAGGAGAAGTGCCGCGAGCAGAACAAAGGGCTGTACGTAACGTTTGTCGACCTAACAAAAGCGTTCGACACTGTGAGCAGGCAAGGCATGTGGCAGATCCTGGAGCGACTTGGCTGTCCCCCAAAGTTCCTCAACATGATTGTCCAGCTACACGAGGACCAGCAAGGCCAGGTCAGACTCAACAATGACCTCTCAGAACCATTCCCTATTCTCAACGGTGTAAAGCAGGGCTGCGTGCTGGCACCGACCCTCTTCACCATCTTTTTTAGCATGATGTTGAAGCAGGCCACAGTGGACCTCGATGATGACGATGCAGTGTACATCAGGTATCGTCTCGATGGCAGCCTGTTTAACCTCAGACGACTGCAGGCCCACACGAAAACCCTAGACCAACTGATTCGCGAGCTGCTTTTTGCTGATGATGCTGCCCTCGTTGCACACACAGAGAGAGCCCTGCAGCGCATCACGTCTTGCTTCGCAGATGCTGCCCAGCTCTTTGGACTCGAGGTCAGTCTTAAAAAGACAGAGGTCCTCCATCAGCCGGCACCCAAGACAGTGTACCGCCCTCCTCACATCACCATCGGCGAGTCTGAACTAAAGTCAGTGCACCAGTTTACTTACCTTGGCTGCATTATCACGTCGGACGCCAAGCTGGACAAGGAGCTTGACAGCAGGCTGGCAAAAGCGAACAGCGCTTTCGGGCGACTTTTCAAGCGGGTGTGGCACAATCAGCAGCTGAAAACAGGCACCAAGATCAGCGTGTACAGAGCTGTGGTCCTCACCACCCTGCTGTATGGTTCCGAGTCCTGGGCCCTCTACCGCAGCCAACTACGACTCCTCGAACGCTTCCACCAGCGCTGCCTGCGTACCATCCTGGGCATTCACTGGAGTGACTATGTCACCAACGTCGAGGTCCTTGAACGGGCTGAAACTGTGAGCATCGAGGCTTTGCTGCTGCGGACACAGCTCCGCTGGGCGGGGCATGTCTCCAGGATGGAGGATCATCGCCTACCAAAGATCACCCTGTTCGGCGAGCTTGCTACTGGACACCGTGACAGAGGGGCACCAAAGAAGAGATACAAAGACTGTCTCAAGAAGTCACTTAGTGCCTGCCAAATCGACCACCACCAGTGGTCTTCGCTTGCTGCGGACCGTGACACCTGGCGCTCCACCATTTACAAGGCAGCTGTCTCCTTTGAGGACTCTCACAGAGCTAGCCTTAAGGACAAGCGGCTCAGGAGAAAAAACAGAGATGCCGCAGCTCAGAACCCTGGCCATACCTTCCCCTGCAGCCACTGCGGTCGAACCTGCCTGTCTCGGATTGGCCTCCGCAGCCACGAACAAGCCTGCAGACGTCGTGGGCAACTCCTATAAAATCTTCGTTCGCGAAGTCAAGCCAAGAGAGATAAGTAATTAAATGCACGAGCTATTTCTTAGTAATTTAGTTAGTGCAGTGGTAAAGTACTTTTCTTTGCCACGCAGTGACCAGGGTTCGAGTCCCGTAGATGGCGACATTTTTTTCCTGCTCACATTTGAAACCCAGTTTCTACTTCGCTAAATGAAACACACTTTAAACCCAAAACAAAAAAAAAATTAACGCGTGTTATTTTTTTATTTTTATTTTTTAAATATGCGATTATCATCACTGTGGTAATGTGAATGTTAAACCATAAACCAAACAACCGGATTCAGTTTTGGATAAAAATGCACACTGGTTACCTCGGTACATTTGTTCATTCATTTTTTTCAGCCAGGCATTGTGTGAGCATGTTTACATTCATTCAATCATTCACAGCTTCACTGATGAAAAAGCACACCAAAGAGTGTTGTCACAGACAGTTTTTTTTAATAATTTTTACTGGCATCATCTACAAACATTAATTGATGTGAATTTGTTTTAATATACCTGCTGCAAGAAATGCTACATGCTCGTTTGGTGTCTGCGTGAAAGCAGGTCGATCAACATCTCTGGTTGAAAGATGTTTGTAAACAGATTGGTAGTGGATGTACCTATCTCTCTAGCTGAATCTCAGTTTCCCAGCAGTTTTTGGTTACAAATAATAAGGAAACAAAAACACACTACCACCGAGCCACCCAGCTCCCCCTCAAAATACAGCTTTACTGCAGAACATATTTCAACTACATGTAACATTATTCACATTTACATTGACAAAGTGCTGACTGTATACAAGCTATTTGGGAGAAAAGTGGAGCTGATGTCATTTTTAGTTGTGTGCATGCCAACGGAGACCGACACCGGCAACCACTTGCTCATGAGGTATTTATTTGGGAGCCAACTGCACAGTATATAAAAGAAGGGGGATAGGAGAGAAGGAATGACAGACTTATCATTTAGAGCCTTCCACTACATATATTATTTTGCTCATATATATAGAGAGAGAGAGAGGGAGGGGGAGAGAGAGAGAGACCATGTACCATCACTGTAGTCCTGATATAATTCAACATTGCACATCCCACAACATAATAACAGTGAAATGCAGTACCAAACTACATTACACAGATACTGTGCACAATGTTGGCATGAAAATCAAACAATACTGTTACCAGTACCACACTGTGTCCAATTGCAGCACAACAAAGTGAAATGCAGTCTCAAGCCCCATAACTTACACTGCACAATGCTGATGTCAACACAAAATACCATAACAACTGAATAACAAGGGTACAATGCACTGTGTCACCTAGTCTGCATAATATAGGCATCCACACCAAACAATACCTATACTGCTCTTGATACAAAATGGACCATATTACACTGCAAAATACATGAGACGTGAGTGCTACGCTGGCAAAGTGTCTACAACAGAGTCTGCACCATGCTGGCCCGTAATCCAAGCAATACCATTGCTGCTCTCCAAAAACTCAACATGGTGCAGACTATCATGTCACAACTAATTGCTGCATAGCACCCTGTACACAATGTTGGCATCAGTTTACTTTATTTAATTTTGGACCCGGTGGGGCATGAAAAAAATCACAAAAGAACTTACATGAATGTGCTCAGAAATGAAATATTATCCTTATTACTACACTGTACGCATGTTCCTTAGCACAAATCACAAATGGACACGGATCATAGTCAGATCATTCTGTTTGCAGGCGTGTGTCATGTACAGTACATCTGTAAAACTTGTGAAATGAACCATGTGGTTAGCAATTCTGATACGATAAGTAAAGCCACACAGCTGAAAGTCAAAGATTGACAGTGGAAGAAAAAACAAAACAAACACAAAGTACAGTACATATCATATGCCTATGATACCCAACCACTTAAATCTGCTGTGACAGCTGGAGGGTAATGCAAAAACTGCATGGTCAACTCACTCTTGAGAAGTATTGCGTTTTTCATTGAGCAAGTCCACATTTGCACAACATTTTAAGCTGAGGGTTTAATGACATAAATATACATCCCCACGTTTCTATATTTCCGCACATCCCCTCTTCAGAAAGGACCCGTGGGTTTTATACTCCGAGGCCACTGACCATTTTCAGAATGAGCCCTGTATATCATTTTGAATCATGCAAAGCGGAGCAGTGATAAGTTTTCTCCTTTTCTCACACCGATGCTGCACAAAATCTATCTGTACCACTGTTTCCTACCCCATACGTGTCAGCTGTGGAGTACATATTTTGAATGACTGATGTATGCCAGCATTTAGGAACTTGTCACAATAAAGACCTGTTCATATGATGAAATGTCTTCGAAAAATGAACACATTGTCAGTAAAGGGGTTTTCTTTGGATAATCAAAAACTAATACATATTAAGCTGCATTTCCAAATCGCGACATGACAGGAGAGTGACAAAAAGTAACTTTTCTGAGGGGGTCATCCAAATAAATATGCATAGGAAGGTCTTACCATCAGGTATCTCTTTACCAAGTTTAGGGTTACAGTTAGGAATACTTGAGAAAAAAAATCTTTGGGCAATATATGGCTATCTTGTACCTATTTCCCGATTTCTTGTGACCCTTGACCTTTCTGACCTTTCATGCATACGAAATTAGTATGCATGAAAAGTTCTTACCACCTTGTACCAAGTCTGGGTTTGAAGTTGTGTATACTTGAGAAAACATCTTTTTGGTCAAAATACAGATATTTTTCACCTTTTTACTGCACTACAAATTACAACATGGGTGTCAAATCGCTTTGTCACATTGTTATATGAAAACACACAAAGCACACCCCCATCACTGTACAATAGCCCCTGAACTGCTCGACTGCACGTTACAATTTTGTTGCCCCGCTGCTTCTATGTCAGGCTTATGGAAACACTCCCTCTTTATTTCTATTTTCTCGAGTTTTGTCATTGTCACTTTGTTGTCACTGCCCCACTGTTGTTGTGTCTGCAGTTGAATAGCCAGGCCTAAAGCCTGCTTGCCCTTCTCCTAATATATGGCTATGCATCAGCTCAGGCAGTAAGGCACAGGCTTTTGCTGCATTGCGAATGATGTGACTGTCCAAAACCTTGACACTGTGGCCAGCCTGGTGGATGGACATCAAAATAACAGGACGTCTGCCCTCCTACACAGGACAATCAGTTCACTTCCTTTGCCTTCTCGTCGGTTGGCCATTGCGGAGAGATGTACCCGCTGAACTTTTCTTCCCTCAGCTTTCACAACCTGCAAAAGATAATTTTGTATCAAAAAAATTTCTGACATGCACATATTGCGTGCATATATGTTTGCAAGTATTTATACAAAGTACATACATGCATAATTTGACAGTAGTCAGAACATGAACAAGAAAGGCAATGTCCTTATGGTTCACGTGTATGACTAATCCACATAATATGTCTGTCCTTTTTTACCTTGGCTTGACTTCTCCAACAGGTCTCTGAAAATGTCTAAACATAAGTATAGGGCTGGATTTTGTACCAGCGAAACCTGAGTATTTTTCCAAATCCCTTCATTTTTCACACATTTGTCAACCCTCTGTGACCCTTGACCTCTGTGAGGGGCTGATTACATTAGTAGCACAGAAAAGTGTTATCATCATGCCAAATTTTATTGAAAAGTTTGCAAAAACATTGATAAAAACTACAACTCTACCCGAAACTAACTTTTGTCACCCTTATCATGTGGTATCTCCATAGCAAGTTTGAGTTTGAAGTTGAAAATACTACTTGAGATGACCTTTGAAAGGTCACAGAAATTGGTATGTTTAGAATTATTTTACCACAAAGTACCCTTGTGCCAAGTTTGAAGTCTGAGGCTTGCATAGTCTTCGAGGAAATGCCAATGTTAAAGTTGCCCACAGGTAACAGACAGTTGACGGACGACCCATTACAAACACTTACTTTTGCCATCACACTTGCGCCAAAAATTAGACGCCATTGAGCTTGAAATGACCACAAAGGGTGTATACATATATCTAGAATCAGCATCAATATTCAAAGTGTAACTTGCAGAAATTGTTTCAAACAGGACACAACGCATTGCTGTTTAGCAACTGCACACACTGGACCAAATGGGTAGTATTCAGATTTTTCTAGTCCTTTTGAATGCACTAAGTGCTTATTAAAGAAAACGACAGTATTTGGAGACTTGCCCAACCCTCTAGTTTTCAAATCAAATGCAATATGGTGCCACTTGTTGACAGCAAGTGATTTTAGCATTCGGTGTTGTTGAGAATGCTGGTACTACTACTACACCATCTTCAAAATGAAAGAAAGCATTACAGTGTGATGTGTTTATCCCAACCAGTTGTGTTTTGTAATGAACCCGATTCTATTCACAAATCAATCGGTATGCTTTACCTCGAGTCCAGGACAATAAGTGTCGCATTCTCTCACTTTAGTTGATCCGCTGGAACTGGAATTGCCTGCTTTTAGCTGTGGCCTTCTCCTGTGAGCAAACATGACCTGACTAGCTCTTGCCTCTTCTTGGTGTAGGCGTCATACTTCTGTGCTTGTTTGCAAGTATACCCTCTGGGCGTGACTCTGCAGTGAGACGTCAACAGCAGCACTGACCTGAAATGAAATACATGTGTATCGTGTTATTCGGCAGCATGGCAATTTCACTTCTGATCTTATTTCAGGGTGGGTCGGTTCCAAACTCCACAAACAGGGACTTTGTTATAGCATTATAAACAATTCGGGGCCGGTGGGGGGAGTCCCCCCCCCCCACCCACCCACCCAATTCATCCCTACATTTAGTTTACACATTACTACCTTCAAACTAATGTGAAATAAACTGTGAACACCACAAACAAGAATGGTGAAGCCTGGATCGCTCGTGTGCATTTAAAACTGATCATTTTCTTAATCTGAACTGTGTGACCTTTCCAAAAGGTGACTGAAATTTAAGTGCCATGAGGCTAAGCATATGTAAAGTGCTGGCTTATGTACAGTTGTGAATAGTATTGGAGAAAAAAATATCTTTTGTCAAAATATGGCTATTTTTTTTTTTAAACCTATTTCTTGATTTCTCATGACCCTTGGCCTGAACTCAAACTGGTAGGCTAAGAGTAAGAAAGGTCTTGCCACAAAGTATCCTTCGGCTACGTTTGAAGACTGTGGATTGAATAGTCTCCGAGAAAATGCCAACATTAAAGTTTATCATGGACGACCAATGGCCCAGAACATAGCCTTACACTTGCTTCACACATGAGCCAATGAAAGAAGGCATTACAGTATGATGTGTTCATTCACACCATAGTTGTGTTGTGTTCTGCACCTGATTCTCATCACAGATCTACTGGTATGATTTACCTTGAGTCCAGGAGAATAAGTGTCACATTTCCTCACTTCACTTGAGCTGTGAGTGTGACCTTGGTCAGTTGGTGTAGACGTCATACTTCTGCACTTGTTTGCAAGTATGTACTCTGGGTGAAAGTACTGAGACTCCACAGCGAGAGGTCAACAGCAGTATTAGCCTGAAATGAAATACATGATTATTACTGTTTGTTCGGCAGCATGACAATTTCACTTTGCGTGAACTAAATGCAGGGGCAGATTATTACTTTCAAAATAAATGCGACAAAAACTGTGTAAACCACAAAGAACAAACAACAATGGCAAAGTCACGTCTGTACGCCTCATGCGCATAACTGATTCACAACCTGTGTGACCTTTCCAAACGGTAGCTGAAATAAGTGTCACAAGTGTCACGAGTCTCAACATACAGGCTTGCTTTTGTACTAGTCAAATTTGTATTTTTCACACATTCTACGGTCATCCAAAATGGTAGTCAACAAATATTAGGGTTTCAGTCAAAGTAGCGTTTTACTAGGTAACCCTTTTAATCCTGATACACCCACTGCTTGAAATAAATGTGACTATGATAGTTCAAGGGTGGTGCCAGAATCGATTGGCATCTCATCCGCCAAGCTATTCTGGCACCATCCTTGAACTAAAAAAATGCTGGACCTATCTCCTAATCTGTAATAACTAATATAGCCTTCATAAGACAGAGAATGGATGAGAAAACTAAGTTACTAAGTACTGAAAGTAAAGCAGTTACTGAGTTAGTAATGCAAAATTCTCCCTTAGCAGGACTTTATACTACACACAGTACGTTTTCCTAAATAATAAGCACTGGCACTGGTTTAATATCACTACAATGTGGCCTACATTCCTTCCACGGTATTAGTAAAGGCTCTCTGAGAATGTATGGAAATGTTCTACTTCTAGGTGGTGACTGACATACATGGAATGCATGCCCCTGTCAACCCACAATAAAATGTAGTCTTCTTCATTGCAGGTAGGCTGTAAATTTCCATGCATAAAAGGACAGTTAGCTATTGGGGTTTTACGCCGTGCAGGTGACATCTCACGGCGGTGCATAAAACTTTCTTTTTTTTAAGAGTTGGAAAACCAGTCAGATATGCCACTTACGTACGACATTTTTCTTTCACTACTAGTAACTCGTGTTCTAGTCACTTAGCAAACACCACCAACCTCTTTTTCTACTTTACTTTACCTTCCTGATGTTTAAAGAGATTTTGTTGTTTTCCTGGCTCCCGTTCGGTTGGCCCGTTCATTTTTTTTTTCTTCTTCTGAGAAATGGTTATGCGTTACTACTGACGCTCGATGACTTGTCGCAACTTATGCAAAAGTATCTTATTTCTGAGGAAACACAACATTTTATGCATAGAAACAGTCAGCGTACACACCTATTTAAGACAGTATATATCTTTTGTCAATTATCGATAAATTGAGCTTGTTTGCAATACGACTTGCCGTACGGCGGTTTTTTTCGGTGACCTCTAGTCTCAGGTCACGGCAGACGCAAGATAGCGGTATCTAAATGCGCAGAAAAGATGCGCGAAACAGGTGTGTCCTACAACCTTAAGTAATTTCTTGCAACTGCTTTTTCAACTCCATGCGCTACATAGTCGCGGTACATGTGCAACCCAGTGCCTTGGACTAAACATTAGACATCTGGGGTCTGATATATGGACAGAGACTAGACAAGTCCCAGACTTGGCCCTAGTCGGAGACTTGTTACGCAGGGTCTAACTCAGGCATCAAACTTTCTTCACATCGACAGCACTACATCAGCAATCTCTTTTGAGCCGCCACTATATTTTTGTAAGAACCAAATGTGTCTTAAACCTCAATCTGCCCGCAAAGCACCACAGCGAGAAATGGCCCGCCCATGATAGTTCAAGGGTGGTGGCAGAATAGCTTGGCGCCTATAGGCGCCAAGCTATTCTGCCACCACCCTTGAACTATCATGGTCGATCTGTCTCCTGAATTGTAATGCAGTCTTCAGATGACAACTCCACAACTGTGGGGATTTCGGACCTCGTGCACTAGCCTCAAGTTGAAGCTGGCATTGAAACGAGATAGCAAGAGCCCTCGCATCAGATTCGACCTCCAGAAGCTAAAAGACCCGGAAGTAGAAGAGCTCTTCCAAGCCCAGGTGGGAGGCAGATTTGCAGCCTTGGCTACTTTGGACTGCGACGTAGACACCCTTGCTGGAAATATAAAAGAGGTGTTACTTTCTACAGCAGAAGAAGTGCTGGGGAAGCAGAGGAAGCGCAAACAGCCCTGGGTCACCGATGACATCCTCGATCTCTGTGATGAGAGGAGAGCCTGGAAGAAAAAGAGAGGCCAAGACCTCACATCAGCAAACAAGTACAGACTTGTCAACAAGAAGATCAGGAAGAGGATGAAAGAAGCCAAAGAAGATTGGATTGAAGACCAGTGTTGTAGCGTGGAAGAGGGCATGGCAAACGGCAACAGCAAGAAGGCTTATGAAACGCTAAGGACCCTCACCAAGACTCAACAGCGAACAGCCACAGTCATCGAAGACAGCAGCGGCCAACTCCTTACGGAAAACACTGCTGTACTAAACAGATGGACTGAGTACTGCCGAGACTTGTATAACTACAAGGCTGAGCCAGACACCAGCATCCTCCAAAACAACCAGGCTGGGGCCAGGAAGGCTGAAGACCTGCCAGTGTTAGCTGAAGAGGTGGAAGCAGCCGTACGCAGCCTGAAGGGAGGTAAGTCTCCAGGTGTAGACAACATACCTGCTGAACTGTTGAAACATGGAGGAGAAGTAACAACGAAGGTCCTCACTACACTCTGTCAAAAGATCTGGGAGCAAAAGAAATGGCCAGTAGAATGGACACAGTCTCTAGTGATCCCGCTCCCCAAGAAAGGAAACATGAAACAGTGCCAGAACTACAGAACTATCAGTCTGATAAGTCACCCTAGCAAAGTAATGCTTAGAATCATTCTCAACCGCCTCAAAACTTTCGCCGAGGAACTGCTGGCAGAAGAACAGGCTGGCTTCAGAGTTGGAAGAAGCACTGTAGAGCAGATTTTCAACTGCCGCGTCCTGATCGAGAAACATCTGCAGCATCAGCGCGAACTCTACCACAACTTCATTGATTTCAGGAAAGCATTTGATCGCGTCTGGCACGACGGACTCTGGCAAGTCATGAGATCGTTCAACATAGAGGAGGGACTGATCCAAATGATAGAAGCGCTTTACAAGAACGCCTGCAGCGCGGTTCTACTTAACAATCAGTCAGGCGAGTTCTTCAGGACGACGATCGGTGTCCGTCAAGGATGCCTGCTCTCTCCTGTCCTTTTCAACATATTCCTGGAGAAGATCATGCAGGAAACCCTCCACGACCACCATACTTCAATCTCTATTGGTGGCAGATCCCTGTGCAATCTTCGATTCGCAGACGATATTGACCTCATGGCAGGCAGCAATAGTGAGCTCCAAAACCTGACAGACAAACTTTCAAGTAGCGCAGGGTCTTATGGCATGGAGATCAGTACGGATAAAAGCAAAGTGATGATCAACACCACAAGCGACAGCAGCAGCAACATTCACATGAACGGCCAGAAGCTAGAAGAGGTCAATAGCTTCAAGTACTTGGGAGCCACCCTGTCCAAAGACGGTAGTTGCGTAGCAGAGATCCGTATCAGGATAGGTACAGCAACATCCGCAATTGCCAGGCTGGACAGGATATGGCGAAGTAACTCCATCAGCTTCACCATCAAGTACAGGCTTTACAAGTCCCTCGTAGTGTCTATTCTACTCTACGGCTGTGAGACTTGGACACTGCTTGCAGACTCAGAAAAGAAAATCCAGGCCTTTGAGAACAAGTGCCTGAGGAAGTTGCTCCGCATCTCGTACCGCGAGCACAAAACCAACGAATATGTACGGAGCATCGTCACCTCCCTGGTGGGCCCACATGAACCTCTTCTGGCAACCGTGAAACGGCGCAAGCTTGCTTGGTTTGGCCACGTGACCCGACACAACACCTTGTCCAAGACTATCCTCCAAGGCACTCTCGAAGGAAGTCGTCGGCGAGGTCGTCAGAGAAAGAGTTGGGTCGCAAACATAAAAGAATGGACCGAACTCGAGATGCCAGACTTGCTTGCCACCGCCCAAAATAGAACTCAGTGGAGAGCACTGTCTGTTGCTGCTGCCTTTCAGTCCCCCCAACGCCCAGTTCGGGCAAGGGACTGATGATGATGATGATGATGCACAAGGAGATAAAATACAGGTTCTATCTCAAAAGAAATTTTGTCTGGGAAAAGGTATCACCTGTCACTAAAACCAACCATGCAGGTAATTACATCCACCTAAATGATGGTCTTTAATGAAGGCGATCTCTCACAGGACGGTCGCTCAATACACGTTTTGCTGTATCAAGTTGTTGTGTTCCGCTATCACGGGCACACGTGAAGCTCATACTGTAAACATAAAAGTGTAATGAAATATTTCTCCACCGTAGACTGAGCCTCTAGCTGTGAGGACACGTTTTTTTGCAGCAGAGCCTATTTTGAGAAATCACCTCTCAATAAAGACCATCATTTAGGTGGCGGTAGCTGTGACTGTGGCTGTAGCTGTGACTGTGGCTGTGGCTGTGGCTATAGCTGTGGCTGTGGGCTGTAGCTGTGACTCTGTCTGTAGCTGTGACTGTGGTTGTAGCTGTGGCTGTGGCTGTAGCTGTGACTGTGGCTGTGGCTATAGCTGTGGCTGTGGGCTGTAGCTGTGACTCTATCTGTAGCTGTGACTGTGGTTGTAGCTGTGGCTGTGGCTGTAGCTGTGACTGTGGCTATGACTGTGGGCTGTAGCTGTGACTGTGGCTGTGACTGTGGGGCTGTAGCTGTGACTGTGGTTGTAGCTGTGGCTGTAGCTGTGGGCTGTAGTTGTAGCTGTGACTGTAGCTGTTTCTGTGTCTGTAGCTGTGGCTGTGACTGTGTCTGTAGAGGTAACTGTGGCTGTAGCTGTGGCTGTAGCTGCGGCTGTGTCTGTAGCTGTGGCTGTGACTGTGACTGTGGCTGTAGCTGTGGCTGTAGCTGTGGCTGTGGGCTGTAGCTGTGACTGTAGCTGTGGCGGTGGCTGTGACTGTGGCTGTAGCTGTGGCTGTGGCTGTAGCTGTGACTGAGGCTGTAGCTGTGGCTGTAGCTGTGACTGAGGCTGTAGCTGTGGCTGTGGCTGTAACCACCTAAATGATGGTCTATAATGACAGGTGACACCTTTTGCCCTTCAAGTCTTCTCTTCTTTGAGTACCTGTCTCGGTTTAAAACCAGCGCGTGAGACAGTTAACCCTTGTAGCCCCAAGGTCCCATTTCTCAAAGTTTGGAGGTGCTGCCTAACGACTATGTACCAGTTGCAGGAGATGGCTTGACCATGATAATTCAAGGGTAGTGCCAGATGAGCTT
>BTPG01000007.1:32982392-33032392 GCA_036245525.1 Semisulcospira habei | reverse complement strand
TCCAGTCCCTGCTGCAAAGGTCACAAATGTACGTGGTCGCTGGTCTGGTGGAGTTGTTGCACTCCTTTCTGCCCGCTTGTTTGCTGCTGCTTTCGACATCTTCTATTCCCCTGACTTGAATTGTTGGTGGAGGATACTTCTCCACTTTGCTTGGTCATCCCAGAGATGTGTAGGGACAGGATCGGTATCTCGCTGAGCGAGCCAGCGTCTCGCCTCTTGTCAAGTGCCGTCGCTGGCTTATTTGCTGAAACTTTGCACAGAACACTTCCGGTACCTCTACTTTCACGCTCTAGCAGAATGGATGAAGCACTCCTCCACTCAATATTGCAGGTAAAAGTTGCATTTTTAAAACTATAAATCGAGGTGTAGCTGGGTCAGAGAGAGAGAAGGCAAACCCGAAATTGTTATTTTTGTGAAAATAGCATTGTTTTCGTCATATTTTACAAAGTGTAATCCCTGCAGAAACTTCCATGGGCATGGAACTTGCCAGGCAAGTTTAGTATGTCATTGTCAGTGTAGTGATTAGTTATGTTGGCAGCTGTTTATTGTCAAAATAAGAAGTGCAATGATGAGCTAGTGATACTGATAGGGTTCGTTTCAGACGTCAAGTGTAGTGAGTTATACGCGTAGTAGGCCTACTAGTAGGCTTTGTTATGGAATCAGGAATGCGAGCAAATTCTAGCCATAGCACTGAAATTATACTAACTTCATACATTGCTTGATATTTTACGCCGTTTTATAATAATTTGAAGGATGTTGGAGATGAAGATCCGGATAATTCTGCCTGGCAGGAACAAACTGTCAACATTGGCAAGTGCAAAGGATACCAGTCCAGTGTTAAGGTCAGTACAGTTTGCTCAATGTTGAAGAGAAGTTGCTCTGTTATTATTAATTCCTGTTTGTTGCATAAACCATATTTTTGGGGCATACACACATTACAGAAAAGAAGAATAAAAATCAATAATATGACTAGTAAATTTTTTTTCCACAATGCTGTAGCCTATGCTAGATTGTTAAATTCATGTTATGGATTTACGAATTGCTACTTTGGGTCAACTTACTGATGTTACAACTTTCATTTTATTAACTTTCAGGTGGATATTGCTGTTGTAACCCGTGCCTGCGAAAAACTAATTGCTGATGAATGCATGCTAAAAGAGGTTCACGATGCTTGCAAGACTGTGGACAGTAAGTTTGTTTTTTTTTTTGTTTTTTTGTTTAATGTGAACACTTTTTATAGAAAAAAAATCAAAGAAAAGAAAATGCAATACAGTTTACTATCTGTGCAACAATTTCTGCTTGTATGTTTAGGACAGGAGCTTGTATGCAGACTGCAATTCCTCGAAAGCTGCCTAGATGTACAGAAGTCTTGCTTCAGGAACATTAACAGAGAAAAGTCATGGGCCAAGTTCCACCTAGCAATGGGAAACCAAGACTACACAAGGTCACTGGATGAGATTGTCGGTTCGCATGCTTCACCCTGGCTATGCTTCGCAACTTTTGAAGATATTTTGTCAACAGTGTTTGCAAGTCCTGAGATAACAGTTGATAGTGACATCACACTAACAATTGAAGAGAAGGACATTACTAGGTATATTGGTGGTGCTGTGCTGCAAAAGCTAATGAAAAAAGCATACAGACTGAAAGACATTGAGAAAAGACAAGAGTTGTTGGACTGTATACAATCTCTGACAGTTGACAGTGCAGCTTCAGGCAGCCTGACATCTTTGCTAGATAGAGGAGGGCTTTTGAAACTGCATCCAAAGGCTGAGCTCTTGTTTGAATGTCTCGAAACATTCAGATTAAAGTACCATGGGTTCTGTACTCAAACATTGTCTTTTGATGTTTACTTCCAAGAATGCTTGTCTTTGGATGCAGTTTCCAAGCTGCATGATCATATTCACACACAACACTCAACAGAGCACCAAGGAAAAAATGTTAAGAGATCTCACATTCATTTATTTCAAGGTCAGAGCACATCATAAATGCAGATCATACATGGACAGCTTTAGCCAACGCACTCATACAGAAAAAAGAGAAAAGGGCCTTCGAAAGCGTCTCAGAAAAGAAAAGAAAAGCATGTAATGAAAACGAGAAGACGTAGGAAATCTACTTGTATTTATATTCGAAATTATACTACACTTTTGTCACCATATTTCTCATTCTCTCTCTCTTTCTCACACATTTAAATAACTTTTCTGTACATACAAATTACAGTAACTCAAATAGAAGGCATAATCTCTAGCAAGAAAACAAGGATTGGCCAGGTTGTTTGCTGTATGCACAAGTAAAAAAAAAAATCATGGAAAAATTGCACAACCCTTTTGTTGCCAGCAATGTAAAAAGTGCATGTTTGTGTGTGCCAGCTGTGCAGCATGTCCTGAGAATAATTTAACCTGTCATAATGTTCCAACAGCATTATCTATAATCTAATTCTCTTCTGCTTGATGTAATTATTTTTAATATGAGAACTGAAAGACTAATTCACTAATCTTATTGTTTATCGAACATAGCTACAGTGTTCACACACATGAATACCGCTATCCAGCAACAAAACACACTTAGTCGCTCTTACAGCTGATGTGTGTTCATCTACAGATTTGCATAACACATGCCTAAAGTACAGCTGCCCCTTGCTGGGGAGTTTGGCAAACTCCTGCAGAGAGTAATCAGTGACTCCCTCGCAGATCTGCTTTCCATTGAGAGTCATGAGAAATGATTTCAGATGTATACTTTCAATGTTCACATCTGTTGGCACTGGCACTGGCAACCCATAAACTTGCGTAGTGGCTACAAAGTCAGACCTAACATTCACTTTGAACCTGAGCACACTGTCATCAAGGATGGCAAGAACAATCTGTTCCTCGGTGCTGCTGATCTTAATCCAGGGTGATGGCAAACTTTCCGCAGCTTGTTGTACTTCACCAAAGTTGTAGTAGGCAACTGTCTCTGGAATCTCAGGAGGATGTCTGTCTGTCTGAAAAAAAACAATTTAATAAATAAATGTTATATTGCAGAAAATAAAAGTTAACCACCGGTGCACAGCATAGCTATACTCACTGCATTTTGGAGGCAAAATCACATCATGGCGAACTGTATCAGAACTATTAGTGCACATGCACAGCTTGACTGCATTCTGCAGGCACATTCAAATCATGCCAAACTGTACAAATTTAGAAACGGCTTACCACTACCAGTAACGAGCAAAAAGTATTAATAATTTGTTTTATGGACTGAACCCATAACAGGTCGGTTGGATCAGTATTATTATATGTACTGCAACTTTGACATTTTTGGACAGTTTCACTCACAATTCAGACCTCTCTATGTAATGTATGCACAGCAATACGCTTTCACATCACTTACTGTATTACTCTGGTTTACAACTAAGAAACATTTTCACAAGTAGGCCTTTCTGCAAGTGTACACTACAAAAATAGATGGCATGCCACATGAAAAAAAATAGTGTTGTTTAGTTTGAAATACTCAAATAGCGACTAACTTTTTGTATTTGTCCAGTAAAATGTTTGAGTGTGTTGCTAATAACTAGTAAAGAAAATTTACTAGCCTCTTTTCATCTTGGGTTCAGCATCCACAATCACTTGAACAGTACGTTGATTAATTTGATGCTATATAGTATATCACAAATGAATATATAGGAGGGCACAGCCTCTCAGGGCTGTGTACTCTCACTTGACTTACCGGAGGCTTTCTCGCAGGCAACTTCGAGGTTTCCACACTTCACTGTGGCATCCACAAGGTTGGTAGGCTGCCTGGCTTAAGGGAGCGACGCTTGCCACTCTCTGAAAGCATATCAATAATGAATATAAATACAGGAAATTCATTTCATGACATCAATTTTATTATTATTATTATCATCATGATCAATAACGACATCATAATAGTTGTATGATATATATCAATAGACTCTACGACTCAACTGTAGTATTACTAAACTGACAGGTTGATTGACAGGTAAATTGCTAGTGGTCCAGTGTTGTAACTTGGGGGCTGCTTGTTTCCATAGTGTTTATTTTTATTTTAAAAAAAAGAAAAAGACAAGTATTGTCTATTTTCTGTAGGCACAACTGACCTCGACCTGTATTTAATGTGGTCTTTGTGTAGGTGCTGGCCATAGCCTCAGCGAATGCATTCCAGCCACACACAATCACACAGTGACACAGCGAATGCATTCCAGCCACACACAATCACAAAGTGACACAGCGAATGCGGTGAATGCATTCTGTAATGCCCTCACTGCACAGTTGTTTCATGGCTCTATTTGTTAATACCGCATATATTACACAAAATTAACGCAGGAAACAGACATACCTGAAATTCTAATGCATTCTGGTGTAAAATGTCGAGAACATATTGTGGCTCTTGAAAGGTTGAAACTTGCATCGCACCGATTTACTGCTCGAACAAGGGCCTTCTCCCAGTCCTGATGTTTGGACTGCCGGATGGAAAAAAACGCCACGCCACGGTTCCTAACACTACATGTGCCGCATCCAACGATAGCACAGTTGCTTCCAGGCATCGTTAATAATTAATCGGAACACCTTGATCGATCAAAACATTCCGGTAGCACCTTCCAACAGAAAACGGAAATAACAAATGCAAACTATTCGACTGACATGCGCAGTGGAAGTCTATCGCTTTGGCCACGGAGATACCGATCCTCTCCCCTACATATCTCTGGTCATCCGCAAGGCGTTCCCAAGACCTAGTGTCAATGTCCAGTGCTCTCATGTCCCTCTTGCAGACATCTACAAATCGTAGCTTGGGGCGACCAGTGTTTCTTCTCCAGCTGCTAGTTCTCCGTATAGGATGTCCTTTGGGATGCGGCCATCCCCCATGCGATGAACGTGGCCGGGCCAGCGCAGTCTGCGTTGTCTGAGTAAGGTGTACATACTGGAAAGGCCAGCGCGGGATAGGACTTCGGTGTTGGTCACTCTATCTTGCCAAGATATGCCCAGGATACGGCGGTTGCTTCTCAGGTGGAAGGTGTGGAGTCTTCTCTCCTGTCTGGCATAATTACGTGGTCCATGGCTCACTGACATACAGCAGTGTGCTGATGACGCAGGCGTTGTACACAACCATCTTTTTTTTACAGTCAGCTTGGGATTTGTCCACACTCGGGTTGTGAGGCGTGCAAGAGTTGCAGCAGCCTTCCCGATCCTCTTGTCGATCTCGGTGTCCAGAGAGAGGTTATCGGTGAGGGTGGACCCAAGGTACGTGAACTGGTGGACGACGTCGAGTTGTCAATGATGATGCATGGCGGTGTCTCTCTGTCCTGTCCCAGGACTTTAGTCTTCTTTAGACTTATGGTCAGTCCGAAGTCCTTGCAAGCCTGGGATAATCGGTCCATCAGTGACTGCAGTTCTTGCTGGGTATGGGTCGAAACTGCCGCATCGTCAGCGAACAGCATGTCCCTGATGAGGGCTTCGCGTATCGTCATCTTGGCTTTGATACGGGCAAGGTTGAAAAGCCTGTCATCTGATCTAGTTCGCAGGTAGATTCCTTCTGTTGCATTACCAAAAACATGCTTGAGCAGGACAGCGAAGAGGATCCCAAAGAGAGTAAGGGCCAGGACGCAGCCTTGTTTGACTCCGCTGTATACATCAAAGGGTGCGGATGTGCTGCCTTTGAACTGCACTGTCCGCTTCATGTTGGTGTGGAAGGATTCCATCATACTCTGCAGTTTGGGTGGACATCCAATCTTTGAGAGGATCTTGAACAGGCCGTCTCAACTGACCAGGTCGAAGGCTTTGGTGAAGTCAATAAAAGCGACATACAGAGGCATGTGTTGTTCCCTGCACTTCTCCTGGAGTTGACGGAGGGAGAAGACCATGACTACCGTTGACCGCTCAGCTCTGAAGCCACACTGTGACTCGGGATAGACACGTTCTGCCAGCTTCTGCAAGCGGATCAAGATGACCCGGGCAAAGACTTTGCCGACAATGCTGAGAAGGGAGATGCCTCTGTAGTTGTTACAGTCGCTTCTCTCGCCCTTGTACTTGTAGATGGTGATGATCTTGGCATCCCTCATGTCTTGTGGTACCTCTCCTTCCTGCCAGCACTGAAGTAGGACCTCGTGCAAGGGGAGAAGGAGGATGGTCTTGCAGTTTTTGATCAAATCCGGGGTGATCCCATCGTTGACTGGGACTTTGCCTGAAGCCAAGATGTCAATAGCTTTGCTGAGCTCCTTTATTGTTGGCACTGCATCTAGCTCATCTATTTCAGACAGGCACTCGGTGGCGTCAAGAGCTAATGGGGTCACTCCTTCTCTCTGGAGTAGAGGTCAGAATAGTGATCCACCCATCTCTCCAGCTGCTGGCCTTTGTCCGTAATAACTTCCCCGGTGGAGGATTTGAGGGGGGGGGGGGGGGCGTCTTGTTTTGGGTTGGTCCTAATGCCTTCTTAATGCCGTCGTACATTCCTCTGATGTTACCTGTAACGGCTGCAATCAGGATGTTCTCACTGAGCTCCGTCCAGTATTCGTTGGCGCAGCGCCTGGCAGTCTGTTTGACCTTGCTCCTGGCCGCCCAGAAAACCTGCAGGCTCCTTTGCTGGTTGGCCGTTTGTACTCAGCAAGGGCAGTTTGCTTGGATACGATGATGGGGGACATCTCGGTCGACTTTTCTTCGTACTTGTCTTGTGTCTGCGAGGTCCTCTTCCCATGGTGACCAAGGCTGTGCGGTGCATGATGTCCTGCAGGGTTTCCCACTTCTCTGTGGCAGAGTCAGAGTCACCGGGCTGTGTCCTGCAGGGTTTCCCACTTCTCTGTGGCAGAGTCACCGGGCTGTGTCCTGCAGGGTTTCCCACTTCTCTGTGGCAGTCAGAGTCACCGGGCTGTGAGGTTTTACATTTTTTCTGGAAGGCAAACTGTTCCACGAGGTCGGGGAGGGACATTTTGTTGACATCGATGCGAGGTTTTCCTAGCTGCTTGGTGCGATGGAACTTCTTCGGTTGCAGTCTGATCTTGCAACACACCAAAGAATGGTCTGTGTCACAATCCGCGCTATGGTAGAGAACGTATGTGTGGAGAACGTTCTTCAAGTTGGCGCGCATGACCAGGATCAGATCCAGTTCGTGCCAGTGCTTGGAGCGCGGGTGTCTCCAGAAGACGGGGCTCGTAAGCCTTGGATGGCAGCCCATCTAGAAGACGGAAAACTCTGAATCACGCGTGCGTGAGCGCGCGCGTGTGTGTGTGTGTGTGTGTGTGTGTGTGTGTGTGTGTGTGTGTGTGTGTGTGTGTGTGTATGTGTGTGTGTGCGTGTGTGTGGTGGGCAGTGTGTGTGTGTGTGTGCGTGCGTGCGTACGTGCGTGTGTATATTTGTGTGCGTATGTGTGTGTGTGTGTGTGTGTGTGTGTGCGTGCGTCCGTGTGTTTGATGATTACTGATTAACACAACATGACTGCAACGTTACTGAAATAACACCTCCCCTCCGTTTTTCTCCTGTATTGCATTATAACACCTATTAAAGCCAGACCTGACTCTTATTGTAGCCTACCCTGTAACTATCATGGTGCTGGCACCCAGACAATACAAGCGCTAAGTTCGAACACATTAAAGCAATACAGCTGCCACCCATTACCCGCTGCTGAGTGTCAGGCTGACCGAGTTATTGAACACCGTGCACGGCTATAGACACCTTCCTACAGTTAACACTTGCAGCTCTGACACGCTGCAGCGCGTTATTGATTGATCATGCCAGTTCAAGGATGGTGCCAGAATAGCTTGGCGCCTATTGGCGCCAAGCTATTCTGGCACCACCCTTGAACTATCGTGGCTGATCTGTCTGTAAAGGAGTCTATAAAGGACAATTCTTCATCACATTTTGCGATCTGACCTCTGGGCTCATTGTGTTTGTGACAATGAATGTGTCGGATATTATTACATTATTCAGAGCTGTAATATATGATCGCCACATGAAGCCATTTGCAGACACTAGCGACACCGCAATAAATCTCCTCGACTTAAGGCTGCATAATAAAACGACGAGGGTTGTGGCTGCATGCAAAGGCATAGATCCTTATGAGACATTGTAAATGCAGTAGCTCATGAGCACCTATGTCTCCTGTAGGCGGAATGTTTTGTGGAGGACGCGCAGAAGTATAGTGGTGCGATTCACAGACATGTTTCTTGTTGATATCAATATTGTGTACGGTCACACACACAGAGAGAGAGAGAGAGAGAGAGAGAGAGAGAGAGAGAGAGAGAGAGAGAGAGAGAGAGAGAGAGAGAGAGAGAGAGAGAGAGAGAGAGAGAGAGAGAGAGAGAGAGAGAGAGAGAGAGAGAGAGAGAGAGAGAGAGAGAGAGAGAGAGAGAGAGAGAGATGATGATGATGATGATGATGAAACTTTATTTATCAACGGTAAAAAAGTTTTGACAGAAACAAATCGTCATTTTACAAACTTGCCGTTGCTAACATCTACAAGATAAAATAGATTAAAAGATAATAATAATAATAAAGAATTATATTTACACATATTATTTCATGCAACAATAAAATTAAAAAAAAATGACACAAAATAATAACACTTAACATTCATCTTATACCACACACACACACACACACACACACACACACACACACACACACACACACACACACACACACACACACACACACACCAACAATATAGATAAATGCATAATTATATTACATAAAAGCATTAACCATCAGGGTTTGTTTAAATGCCCAGTGTTGTTATGTTTGGCTCATCAGGTAATCGAAAAGTTTCGTTTTAAAGATTCCAAGTGAGGCTATAGTCTTCAAATGTGCAGGAATAGTGTTCCATACAAACGGTCCAGAAAAGGATAAACTAGTTTTAAAGAGGTCAATTCTAGGCAGAGGTAGGGGTAAAGTATTGTTCCTTGAGGACCGTTCGCGTTCTTGCTGTGGCACAAATTTGGTGGTTAGATACTGCGGTGTCATGTTATTTAATATCTTGTGCATGAGGATGCATTTGTTGAAACTAAGTTGTTGACGTAGGCCGAGAATGTTTAGATGTCTAAATTTGTCTGTGGTAGGAATGGGCCGCGTATCTATCATTTTGACAGCTCTTTTATATATAGAGTTTAACCTGTTCATGTGAACATCACTACAACCGTCCCACACTGTGGAGACATAATCAACGTGAGACTTGATATGGGCATGAAAAAAACAGTTTACGAGTATGTGTATCCGTTACTTGTCTAAGCTGGGACAACAGGAAAGTGTTTTTAGCAATGGTTTTACAGACTGTATTTATATGCGTCTCCCAACATAATTGTTCGTCAACGTGTATTCCCAAGAATTTACGCTCTGTGACTTGTTCTATCGGTTTAGCGTTCAGTTGTAAATGTAACGGCTGTGGTCGGCGTTGGTGTTTTTGTCGTGTAGTGATTAAAATACTCTTTGTTTTTCCTGGATGAAGAACCATATGATTCTCTCTACACCAGTCGGAAACCTCGCTGAGACTACTTTGTAAGCTAATGGTAATGTCAGCTGTTTTTTTTACCTGAAACATGGAGGCTCGTATCGTCCGCAAACAGGTTGCAATTAACATCAGTGTTAGTAATATGCAAAGGCAAATCATTAATGAATATTATAAATAGAAGAGGTCCCAAGATCGACCCCTGGGGGACACCGTAGTTAACTTGTCCTTGTTTAGAGTATTTTCCATGAGTATATACCTTTTGTTTTCTGTCTTTTAGGTATGATCTAAAAAATGCTATGGCAGTTTCACTTATATGGTATGCTGCTAGCTTCTTTAAGAGAATGTCATGGTCGACAAGATCAAATGCTTTTTGTAGGTCTAAGAAAACAGCTCCAGACATCAGGTTTTTATTTATTGATTCCAGCCAGCTGTCTACAATGTGTGCCAGTGCTGACTGACATGAGTGTTTCGGTCTAAAGCCGGACTGATGAATATTTATGAAATTACCCTTTTCTAGAAAATCGAGGAGGTGTTTTTGTATGTGTTTTTCAAGGGGCTTTGACAGGGCCGACAAAAGTGAGATAGGACGGTAGTTATTGACATCTTCAAGATCTTTTGATTTAGGGATTGGAATTACCTTGGCCTCTTTGAAAATAGTTGGAAACGTGCTGTGTTTTATACAGAGGTTAAAGATATAAGTGAGTGCCTCTACCGTATATGGTAGTGACATTTTCCGAATTTTGTTGTCTATACCATCCATCCCGGTGGACTTTTTGTTCGGCATGCTAGAGATGAATTTGCCGACTTCAGCGACGGTAATATCAGGAATGATGAATGTCTGCAGCATATTTTTGGCCTCACAGAGAGAGAGAGAGAGAGAGAGAGAGAGAGAGAGAGAGAGAGAGAGAGAGAGAGAGAGAGAGAGAGAGAGAGAGAGAGAGAGAGAGAGAGAGAGGAGAGAGAGAGAGAGAGAGAGAGAGAGAGAGAGAGAGAGAGAGAGAGAGAGAGAGAGAGATGAAATTTTTATTTTTCAAGGATAAATGATTAGGTACCTTCAATGACCTTTTTTTCAATCATGTCCTTGCTAAGCTATAGCACGCACGTAAAGACATATACACATAATTTTAAATCTAAAAGTATACAAAATAGTGAAAAGTACAGGCAATAATGATTTCATTTCAAATAATCAATGCTCACATTACGCCACACACTTCAGATTATTCCCTGATGTTCGACTAGATTTGTGGGCAAGTGCAAACAAATTATAGAGATAGGCTGGTGAGTCTGAGAGGGTGATTTTGCGCATGAGTACCAACAACAAGCTCCATGACCTCTTTCTCTGCTGCTGGGAGGAAGGAACACTACCAAAGGATCTCCGTGATGCTGTCGTTATCACCCTGTACAAGAACAAAGGCGAGAAGTCTGACTGTTCCAACTATCGGGGAATTACCCTGCTGTCCATTGCTGGGAAAATTCTTGCAAGGCTGCTCCTGAATCGGCTGGTACCTGCCATCGCTGAAGACCACCTCCCAGAGGGCCAGTGTGGCTTCAGAGGAAACAGGAGCACCACCGATATGGTCTTTGTGCTGAGACAGCTTCAGGAGAAGTGCCGCGAGCAGAACAAAGGGCTGTACGTAACGTTTGTCGACCTAACAAAAGCGTTCGACACTGTGAGCAGGCAAGGCATGTGGCAGATCCTGGAGCGACTTGGCTGTCCCCCAAAGTTCCTCAGCATGATTGTCCAGCTACACGAGGACCAGCAAGGCCAGGTCAGACTCAACAATGACCTCTCAGAACCATTCCCTATTCTCAACGGCGTAAAGCAGGGCTGCGTGCTGGCACCGACCCTCTTCACCATCTTTTTTTAGCATGATGTTGAAGCAGGCCACAGTGGACCTCGATGATGACGATGCAGTGTACATCAGGTATCGTCTCGATGGCAGCCTGTTCAACCTCAGACGACTGCAGGCCCACACGAAAACCCTAGACCAACTGATTCGTGAGCTGCTGTTTGCTGATGACGCTGCCCTCGTTGCACACACAGAGAGAGCCCTGCAGCGCATCACGCCCTGCTTCGCAGACGCTGCCCAGCTCTTTGGACTCGAGGTCAGTCTGAAAAAGACAGAGGTCCTCCATCAGCCGGCACCCAAGACAGTGTATCGCCCTCCTCATATCACCATTGGCGAGTCTGAACTAAAGTCAGTGCACCTTGGCTGCATTATCACGTCGGACCCCAAGCTGGACAAGGAGCTTGACAGCAGGCTGGCAAAAGCGAACAGCGCTTTCGGGCGACTTTTCAAACGGGTGTGGCACAATCAACAGCTGAAAACAGGCACCAAGATCAGCGTGTACAGAGCTGTGGTCCTCACCACCCTGCTGTATGGTTCCGAGTCCTGGGCCCTCTACCGCAGCCAAATACGACTCCTCGAACGCTTCCACCAGCGCTGCCTGCGCACCATCCTGGGCATTCACTGGAGTGACGATGTCACCAACGTCGAGGTCCTTGAACAGGCTGAAACTGTGAGCATCGAGGTTTTGCTGCTGCGGACACAGCTCCGCTGGGCGGGCATGTCTCCAGGATGGAGGATCATCGCCTAACAAAGATCACCCTGTTCGGTGAGCTTGCTACTGGACACCGTGACAGAGGGGCACCAAAGAAGAGATACAAAGACTGTCTCAAGAAGTCACTTAGTGCCTGCCAAATCGACCACCACCAGTGGCCTTCGCTTGCTGTGGACCGTGACACCTGGCGCTCCACCATTTAAAAGGCAGCTGTCTCCTTTGAGGACTCTCGCAGAGCTAGCCTTAAGGACAAGCGGCTCAGGAGAAAAAACAGAGATGCCGCAACTCAGAACCCTGGCCTTACCTCCTCCTGCAGCCACTGCGGTCGAACCTGCCTGTCTCGGATTGGCCTCCGCAGCCACGAACAAGCCTGCAGACGTCGTGGGCAACTCCTATAAAATCTTCGTTCGCGAAGTCAAGCCAAGACATAGACCAACTTATTATAAATGAACTGCTTGTCAAGTGGCAGGATATCCAGCAGCTTGAACTTGTAATCAGTACTAATGACTTGCATGGGTCTGTCAACGATTAATTTGATTGCCCGCTTGTGAAATGAGTTTGTCCCCAAGTCGCCATGCCAGCTGTTGAAACGTGCCCGCAGGCCCCTGCAGATGCACCCAGGCGTAAGGGGGGAGTTGAGCTCCCGACCCCATTCACAGCTGGTGGGTGTGAGAGCACAAGGGATTAGGCAATTGGCCGTCAGGTGGCGGCAGGTGGCGGGGGCCATAGGCTGCCTGGCGCCAGGTACAAAATCTCTATAGTAAAACAGGTTTCATGGCAGGTGCCCCAAGCGCCACGCCCGCAGTCAGCGGTCAAACGGGAGACAAGGAGCTACAGGCCCCCTCTGTCTCCACCGATACGGCCGCAGGCGCAACCAGAGTGGGAAATTTCATCCCCACAGCTGACGACGACGCCAACAGGAAATTTCGTCGTGAGGCCGTTTGCTTACCCGCCGGCCCCACCCAACTTTTTCCCATCACCAGAGCATTTAAGAATGCTCATGCAAGGGCGAGCGACCCTACCCAGCCCGTACCACTACCAACAACACGAGGAAGAAGAAGAAGAAGAAACAGCCCCAGCCACCCCCCAGACACTGCTCCCCCAAGACGAGGAACTAGAGATATCGTCAGAGCCGGCAACTGAGCCGGATTTCCCACCCTCCCCGCCGCCGGTCAACCTTCCCGATTCAATTACTCGGGAACGGCCGGCACTGCCTGAGGAGGAGGGGACCCGGTTCAGGGGGATGGACTTTGATGATCTAGTCCTACTACTGCAGGATGCGGTACCGATCATCAGGGCAGTCGAAGGGGACGACTACCACCGTGCGCTGGTCGCCGCCCGGTGGATGGTGCACTCCGGGGCTCTGAAAGATCTCCACCCGCCAAAGACAACAGACACGGCCAGCCAAGCCACCACCACCACGACGGACAATGAGTGCCAAGTAGCACCAGCCATGAAGGCAACAGGGACAACAGCCGCCCCAGCGACAGCGACAAAGAAGATAGGAACGGCAACCACCACCACCAAGAGCAGGGGATGCGGGAACACCGCCGCGCCAACACAAGACACAGGAACAGACCCAACACCACCCCCAGCCCTAGCTTCAACAAGTGAAGATAAGGCCACCGCAACAGACCCGGCCCCCCAACAGCCACCACCACAGCCAGGCAACGGGCAAACCACCGGCCCACGGCAACGCAGACGACCACCTAAGCGCTTCCGACACCAGCGCCCACCACTACTCGCCACGCCGCCACCGCACCTTCGCCTGCCACCGCAACACCGCCACCCACCCCGCCCATTCCAGCGTCCGACCCCCCGGCCCAAGATCAACTGGCCACCACCACCACCACCCAACCTCCCCAGACCCTACCGCAACCAGCCACGGTTATACCGGCCGCCACCACCCCCGCCACCACTCATTCAAGAGTTTCTCGAGTGGCTGGCATACCATCACCCCCCAGCCTGGCACTGAAGCAACGGTCCCCCGGCCACACCACCCGCCTCCTCCACCACCAACCACCCGGCCCCGGCAATAACAACAGCCGCTGAGCGACGGAGCGACGGACAGACAGAAAGACGACCGCCCCCCCCCCTCCCCTGGCCCCCCCCCCCCCCTGGACGAAATCAGCGAGAGCTGGAAGTCCATGTCTCTGTCAATATCATCATCATCATCAGGTTTCATGGCTGATCGAATAAGACAAAGTTTGTTCAGTTCATATTTTAAAGTTTAAAAAATGTGAAATAGGGAGAAAAATATAAGAAAGTATATTACAGAATACCTTGGTTTCGGCGCAAGGAGTCCGTTTAGGATAACCAGCACACACATTGTACACACGTTCACACAAAGCAATTTATCTTCCGCATGTTCAGTGAAAACTGAACCGATGAAATTGAAAACTATCCGTTTCACAAATCCCAATTAGGCAAAATTAGGATCGCAATGTTTATATGCAAACTGTACTCACGCGTTGCACAAAATCACACACAATCCTATAATAACGTAATCCACATGTGTCTATCCAAGAAGAAAACACAACAGTACTCCATAATAGTGCACAGTGTTTTCTCGTCACGGTTGGCTAAACTCTCTTAAAGAGACACTGGTTGTCATTTGTCCCTGCTGTCTAGAATGACGAGAGGTCTTAATTGTCTGCATATCGTCATCACGCCATTTTTAAACTCGAAATGAGGGACCCCATTCACGTGGAAGAGGCCTAGAGTTTCATTAGTCATGCAGGGGCTCATGACACTCTATGTCCCTTGCTGGTCAGAATGTGGCTGCAGGTGATGAACATCTATGCCCTTCGTTAGTAGAAACAAACCGCAGGTGTTCATGTCAATATCAGTAAAACGTTTAATTTGGCTGGTCGGAACAGCTCCCGGTGAGCTAAGGTCCTCGGGCCTACGACGGCTGTAGTTTTATTTTCGTCTCTGTGTGTGTGTGTGCGTGCGTGCGTGCGTGCGTGCGTGCGCGCGCGCGCGCGCGCGCGCGTGTGTGTGTGTGTGTGTGTGTGTGTGTGTGTGTGTGTGTGTGTGTGTGTGATATTTTTTTAAACTCGTTTAAGGAAAATTGCATCAGCAGCTGCGGAAGTGTTGTATAGCCTTGTCGCTGTTACGTGGCAGTCGTAGTCGAAGTATGATACAATCACACCAGACGCACGCACGTAGGGTTCTTGTAAAGAAACTTCACTCAGCTGCAACTCGTCACACGTGGCACAAGGTTGTAGACCACACTGGACTAACAGTTCCAACAATATTTATTTGCAGTGATGCAATCTTAGTTGGGGTGTAGAGTGTTCATGGAGAAGTAGTACCTTTGACTTTTCAGCCAGCAGCGCCTCTTGGGGCAGGCGGGAGCACTGGTCTTCACATGGCACTCAACTCTCACAGCTGGCTCCAGGTCCTTTACCTAGCCACACCCCGGTAACCGCTTCTGCTGGCGGGCGAAACGTTGTGAGGGGCTGACGCGTCTCTCAGTCAGTTGAAATACTTGGAGAGGAGACGGGCGCCGCCAAGTTCGCCTAAGCCCATTGAAAGGACTGATGGACAAGCAACAGAATAAGAATAACATGCCGGATCGGTCGGGGCCCGGATCACCAACGACCGCGCACCCCATTGGAGGTCTCCAGGGTGGGGGCGACAAGTGTGTTACTGGAACCAAACCCACCATCAAGCTGCCCACGCAAGGAATAACTAGTATCGGAACTTGGAACGTTCGCACACTCTACCAGTGCGGCAAAGTGAAGGAACTCACCCACGAGTTGAAGCGCTATCGCTGGGACATTGTAGGACTTGCAGAAGTTCGATGGACAGGCTTCGGAGAAACAACAACAGATGAAGGCCATAAAATCTGGTTCAGCGGAAAAGAAACCAAGCACGAACATGGCGTAGCTTTTATCGTAAGGAAAGAGGTGGCTGGAACTGTCATCAGCTGCACCCCCGTGTCAAGCAGACTAATCTCCATCCGCATCTCCGCCCGACCGCACAACATCACTATCATTCAAGTATACGCTCCAACAGCAGATCATGATGATGAAGAATTAGAAGAATTTTACGAACAACTGGACAACATCATCAAGAAAACACCTAAGAAAGACATTCTGACTGTCCTCGGTGAATGGAATGCAAAGATCGGCCCTGACGCCTACCAACAATGGGCAGGAACAGCTGGCAAGTTTGGCCTTGGAGAAACAAACGACAGAGGCCTGCGACTTTTAGAGTTCGCACAGAGTCACCGTCTCACCGTTGCTAATACCCTCCATCCACACAAGAAGTCAAGAACAGTGACATGGCAATCGCCAGGAGGCCTGGTCCATAACCAGATTGACTTCATCTTGCTGCCTCGACGATTCAAATCCAGCGTTAACAAAGCACAAACGAGGTCCTTTCCTGGCGCTGATATTGGCAGCGACCACAACCTCGTCCTTACTAGCCTCAAGTTGAAGCTGGCATTGAAACGAGATAGCAAGAGCCCTCGCATCAGATTCGACCTCCAGAAGCTAAAAGACCCGGAAGTAGAAGAGCTCTTCCAAGCCCAGGTGGGAGGCAGATTTGCAGCCTTGGCTACTCTGGACTGTGACGTAGACACCCTTGCTGGAAATATAAAAGAGGTGTTACTTTCTACAGCAGAAGAAGTGCTGGGGAAGCAGAGGAAGCGCAAACAGCCCTGGGTCACCGATGACATCCTCGATCTCTGTGATGAGAGGAGATCCTGGAAGAAAAAGAGAGGCCAAGACCTCACATCAGCAAACAAGTACAGACTTGTCAACAAGAAGATCAGGAAGAGGATGAAAGAAGCCAAAGAAGATTGGATTGAAGACCAGTGTTGTAGCGTGGAAGAGGGCATGGCAAACGGCAACAGCAAGAAGGCTTATGAAACGCTAAGGACCCTCACCAAGACTCAACAGCGAACAGCCACAGTCATCGAAGACAGCAGCGGCCAACTCCTTACGGAAAACACTGCTGTACTAAACAGATGGACTGAGTACTGCCGAGACTTGTATAACTACAAGGCTGAGCCAGACACCAGCATCCTCCAAAACAACCAGGCTGGGGCCAGGAAGGCTGAAGACCTGCCAGTGTTAGCTGAAGAGGTGGAAGCAGCCGTACGCGGCCTGAAGGGAGGAAAGTCTCCAGGTGTAGACAACGTACCTGCTGAACTGTTGAAACATGGAGGAGAAGTAACAACGAAGGTCCTCACTACACTCTGTCAAAAGATCTGGGAGCAAAAGAAATGGCCAGTAGAATGGACACAGTCTCTAGTGATCCCGCTCCCCAAGAAAGGAAATCTGAAACAGTGCCAGAACTACAGAACTATCAGTCTGATAAGTCACCCTAGCAAAGTAATGCTTAGAATCATTCTCAACCGCCTCAAAACTTTCGCCGAGGAACTGCTGGCAGAAGAACAGGCTGGCTTCAGAGTTGGAAGAAGCACTGTAGAGCAGATTTTCAACTGCCGCGTCCTGATCGAGAAACATCTGCAGCATCAGCGCGAACTCTACCACAACTTCATTGATTTCAGGAAAGCATTTGATCGAGTCTGGCACGACGGACTCTGGCAAGTCATGAGATCGTTCAACATAGAGGAGGGACTGATCCAAATGATAGAAGCGCTTTACAAGAACGCCTGCAGCGCGGTTCTACTTAACAATCAGTCAGGCGAGTTCTTCAGGACGACGATCGGTGTCCGTCAAGGATGCCTGCTCTCTCCTGTCCTTTTCAACATATTCCTGGAGAAGATCATGCAGGAAACCCTCCACGACCACCATACTTCAATCTCTATTGGTGGCAGATCCCTGTGCAATCTTCGATTCGCAGACGACATTGACCTCATGGCAGGCAGCAATAGTGAGCTCCAAAACCTGACAAACTTTCAAGTAGCGCAGGGTCTTATGGCATGGAGATCAGTACGGATAAAAGCAAAGTGATAATCAACACCACAAGCGACAGCAGCAGCAACATTCACATGAACGGCCAGAAGCTAGAAGAGGTCAATAGCTTCAAGTACTTGGGAGCCACCCTGTCCAAAGACGGTAGTTGCATAGCAGAGATCCGTATCAGGATAGGTACAGCAACATCCGCAATGGCCAGGCTGGACAGGATATGGCGAAGTAACTCCATCAGCTTCACCATCAAGTACAGGCTTTACAAGTCCCTCGTAGTGTCTATTCTACTCTACGGCTGTGAGACTTGGACACTGCTTGCAGACTCAGAAAAGAAAATCCATGCCTTTGAGAACAAGTGCCTGAGGAAGTTGCTCCGCATCTCGTACCGCGAGCACAAGACCAACGAATATGTACGGAGCATCGTCACTTCCCTGGTGGGCCCACATGAACCCCTTCTGGCAACCGTGAAACGGCGCAAGCTTGCTTGGTTTGGCCACGTGACCCGACACAACACCTTGTCCAAGACTATCCTCCAAGGCACTCTCGAAGGAAGTCGTCGGCGATGGTCGTCAGAGAAAGAGTTGGGTCGCAAACATAAAAGAATGGACCGAACTCGAGATGCCAGACTTGCTTGCCACCGCCCAAAATAGAACTCAGTGGAGAGCACTGTCTGTTGCTGCTGCCTTTCAGTCCCCCCAACGCCCAGTTCGGGCAAGGGACTGATGATGATGATGAATCTCAGCACAATGCATCCACAAATGCACCAACTCTGGTACACTGTCTCCTCTACAATGCATCAACACTTTTGGACACACTGCGTCTCTCATACAATGTACACACATACATCCTAACACGGTCTTTTATGCTATTACAGATTTCCAGAATAATCCAGCAAATGTACACAACATAACCAATCACAAAAGAAAACGCAACCAAAACTTATTAATACTCATTAAAAAGAACAGCCTAGAACAAACTACACCCTTCGACTAACATCTAGGCGTATTCGATACAATGTTATGAAATGTTCCCAACAAATTTGGCGTCATATTTGAGGTCACTAGAATGATCGCGTCGTTTCGAGAACGTTCTAGGTCAAACGAGGTCGGACTATAGCAACAATGTAGCGAAAAGACGTGTCATTTTAGCTACACAACAGAAATCGATCGCAATTCTCCAAGCAAAAGAAAATGAATCCTACTAAACCGGTACGTAATTCTTATCCAAAATAACTAAAATAAATATCGGATCTTTCCTATGATCAACACACACACGCTCTCAAAAGAATAACACAACCACAAACGTAACAGTCGCCGGCAACGCTATACAACACTTTCGCAGGTGTTGATGCGGGGCGCCTTGAATGAGTTAAGAGAGAGAGAGAGAGAGAGAGAGAGAGAGAGAGAGAGAGAGAGAGAGAGAGAGAGAGAGAGAGAGAGAGAGAGAGAGAGAGAGAGACTCAGACTCAGACTCAGACAGTTTATTGTTCAGACAAATTATTGTCCATACAATGGAGTGAGACATTACATAATTTATAATTCAGGTGTATATAAAGGCCATAAGGCGATGTTTATATCAACACACACACCGCACACACACACACACACACACACACACACACACACACACACACACACACACACACACACACATTTCCATTCGATCTACGCCAGCATATATAGCCACTTTTGACCTACATGTAAAATGCGGTATCCAAATCCAGGCCACAGCCGTGTACTACACAGACCAGGTCGGAGTAAGAACCACAGTTTGCACGTGGAATCATACAAGCATGCTGCTACGGAGTTTAAAAGCATGACATACAAATCTTGCTAAATCGGCAATAGACTGCGGGTTGGTAGTGTCTAGGATACACAATTCTTTCTTTCTGAGTTCCACAAGGTCAAACTTACATAGGTATTTGGCACGCAGTTCATCATAGAATGGACAATAAAACATAAAGTGAACTTCATCTTCCACAGCCTTGGCACACAATGGACACACTTTCGTTACAGCATTGGGAGTACTATATCTTTGTTTGTTACTTTGAAATTCGGTTATGCCAAGTCTAAATTTAATGTATAGATTTTTGACATAGGTTGGCTTAACCAGTTCAAAATAATTTTCTTGGACAAGTGTATGTTTAAAACTACGATACACAGTAAAACGTTCACTCTCAGAAAGCTTCGATGACCAGTTTTGTTTGGCACAATCAACCATCCTTTGTTTAAACTTGTTTATAAAAGCATTCCTGTTTCCAACACCTTGTGAAATCCATACATTACCAAACCCATTTCGGAAAAGCAAATTCTTTATCTTTGACACCCATGTTTCTTTCCCTTTTTCGTCTAAATCCTTAAGCATACGATAAGCCATATTTGCAAATCTAGTAACAGGTAAAGCGCAGAGTCGAAGCCAGTAGGAAACACATCTTACTGACGTTAATACTGACAGGGGATATCGACCAAGTTCACCATAAACCATCAGATTCGGTGTGCGGAAGTTGACATTAAGAAAACGTTTACATGCAAATGTATGGACTCTTTCAATTTCGGCACACTCGTTTATACCCCAAATTTCCGAGGCATACAACAAAATTGGGACAACCTGCGCATCAAACAGCTTGAAAAAAACATCAGGACTAGCGCAGTTAATTTTCTTCAACATACAGAAAATATCGATTACACATTTTTTTGCCTTAGTCACTAAGTCATCAACGGATGTGTTTAAACTCAAACGTGTGGTAAAGTTTAACCCAAGGTACTTATACATATTGACAACTTCTACCCTCGTTCCCCCGTAAATCCATTTTTCATATTTTGACAAATACCCACCATTTCGAAACACAATTATTTTTGTCTTGTCTAGGTTAACAGACAAACCAAGCTTAGATGCTTCTTTGTATAAATTGTTCAGCTGAGTCTGAAGGCCATTGGGGGCTGATGAAAACAAAGCAATGTCATCTGCAAACATCAACAAAAACAGGAAGGTTACAAAGTAAAGTAGATTATAGCACTGTCAGGGGAGAGAAATGTGCATGATCGACCAGTGATCATAGATCTACTGTGGCCAAAGCACAAAAAAAAAAAAAAAAAAAAAAAAAAAAGAGATAGGAAAGAGAGGGGGCGCTAAAAAAGTGACTGAAAGCAATGCATATGGAAGCCCCCCCGAAGGGGGGCGTATCACATATCCCACTGTTCCAGCCACTCAGTGCATGGAAATTTAAATCTAGGTCCCCCCGAGGGGGGTCCAGATATTTAGCCGGTGTGGACAGCTGTTTCGGTCTTGGCGACCTCATCAGCACACCATCGGCGATACTGGAGGAGGCAGGAATTTCTGCCTACCTGCAAAGACAACCACATTTTACTGTGGTGTCCGCAAGGGCATACATTCCATGCCACCACCTAGAGCCAAGACCGAAACAGCTGTCCACACCGGCTAAATATCTGGACCCCCCTCGGGGGGACCTAGATTTAAATTTCCATGCACTGAGTGGCTGGAACAGTGGGATATGTGATACGCCCCCCTTCGGGGGGGCTTCCATATGCATTGCTTTCAGTCACTTTTTTAGCGCCCCCTCTCTTTCCTATCTCTTTTTTTTTTTTTTGTGCTTTGGCCACAGTAGATCTATGATCACTGGTCGATCATGCACATTTCTCTCCCCTGACAGTGCTATAATCTACTTTACTTTGTAACCTTCCTAAAATATTAGCACTGGCAGTCTCCCCTTTTCTTTTCATTTACTACTACAATATCGACTGCAACCCCTTCCCCCCTTTTGGTAGGTTCTCTTTTAGGGTGCATGGAAATTTGGCTCTAGGTGGTGGCATGGAATGTATGCCCTTGCGGACACCACAGTAAAATGTGGTTGTCTTTGCAGGTAGGCAGAAATTCCTGCCTCCTCCAGTATCGCCGATGGTGTGCTGATGAGGTCGCCAAGACCGAAACAGCTGTCCACACCGGCTAAATATCTGGACCCCCCTCGGGGGGACCTAGATTTAAATTTCCATGCACTGAGTGGCTGGAACAGTGGGATATGTGATACGCCCCCCTTCGGGGGGGCTTCCATATGCATTGCTTTCAGTCACTTTTTTAGCGCCCCCTCTCTTTCCTATCTTTTTTTTTTTTTTTTTTTTTTTTTTTTTGTGCTTTGGCCACAGTAGATCTATGATCACTGGTCGATCATGCACATTTCTCTCCCCTGACAGTGCTATAATCTACTTTACTTTGTAACCTTCCTAAAATATTAGCACTGGCAGTCTCCCCTTTTCTTTTCATCAACAAAAACAGTTCTGCTGCATCGGCTTTTAGTTGGAAACCATGTTTACCATTTTCAATAATGTACACAGCAAGCTCGTTAATCAAAAAGGAGAACAATGTCGGCGATGCTAAACATCCTTGTTTTAAACCTTGGAAACACTCAAAAAACGCTGTACAATTCAGGCTGTCTCTAACACAAAATTTCACCGAGTCATACATTGCCTTCATAGCTGAAAGCATTTTGCCGCGCACTCCAGCCTTCAATAAAATATTCCAAAGCACACCTCTTTTAACAGTATCGAAGGCTTTACGGAAGTCAACAAAAGCCACATAAACTTTCTTATTTTGTAGAAGTTGTTTTTGAACAATAGCATAAAGTGTAAACATATGGTCCACAGTAGAATAGGATTTCCTAAACCCGGCTTGTGTTTCAGACAGAATATTATGTTCCTCAGCCCAGTCTGTTAACCTTCTGTTCAAAATGTAGGTATACAGTTTACTAACACAGCTAATCAGAGCAATACCACGATAATTATCTGGATTATTTACATCTCCTTTCTTGTGGAGTGGGAAAATAATAGCTTTAGACCATTCGCTGGGGAACAACCCTTTGTTGAATAGAGCATTAAAATACTTAGTGAGAAAGGAGATGATAGCTGGGTTGGAGACTTTAAGAACTTCATTTATAATTATATCAGGCCCGTGGGCCTTTCCTGCTTTGGCATGTTTTATAGCAGCAATAACTTCTGCTTCTTCTATGTTGATATCTAGGTCATGAAATAAGGCTTCATCAGACTCAGAGTCTTCTGAAAAATATACATCATCATTATTCTCTTGCTGTGCTATGTTTTCATTTAGAATGCTAGAGAAGTGATCAAACCACTGCTTCTTTGTTATATTGTTTCTTAAACGACGTTTTCTTTTCCACTTCTTTATTTCCTTCCAAAATGCCTGAGAGTTATGTCTATACTCAAGAATTTTGTCAACAGCTTCCCTCTTAAAATTAACTTCTTTAGCTCTAAGTAATCTCTTGTATTGTTTTCTCTCATTAACAAACGTTGCTTTATTTTCCATGGTTTTATTTTTTGTGTATGTACGTAAGGCTTTACGCGTTCGCATTTTTGCATTTCTGCATTCCTGGTCAAACCAAGGGTGACTAGCGGTGTTTGTTTTGTGTGTGTTGCCTGTGGAGGAATGAAATTGTTTTGTCATGCAACTAGCAGCGTCTTTGATAGCACATGTGAAAATGTCTAATGCACTATTAATATCATCATCGATCTCAGCAGTAGCAGCTACTAGAGCATCCTGGAATGCAGGAGTAGTTAAACTGTCGCTGAGCGTTTGGGCCTTAGCAGGTTCCCAGATAATCTTATCAAATGAAAAACACTGCGTATCGTCATCAGAAACATCGTTGTGGGGTGATACACGTACACAAGACACAGTAAGAACCAGTGGCATGTGTACAGACTCTATCCTCTCGCCAACTTCAAGTTTGTCACACAAACAAATAAAGTCAGGAGATGCAACAAAATAATCATTAATACTGCAACCAGTGGGAGAAATAAATGTCAGGTGCTTTGACAGATCAGGGCTACAGAACCCATTCAAAATCATCAGTTCAAAACATGCACACAAATCTAATAGTTTTCTTCCAAATGTATTTACAGTCATATCTTCAGTAAATCGTGAAGGTTCAAATAGAGCGGTATTAGTTAGTAGTGTTTCATCAGGATCAAGCTTAAACAAATATGGATTAGGCTGTAAATCCCCAGTTCTACCATTAAAATCACCACATATTAGGAAATGAATGTCTCCAAATTGCTCGAGGGCACTAGCAAGACACTGTTCTAATTCTTCCAACAGGCAGTCGTACGGTAATTGTCTATAAAATGGTGAATCCTTGGGCGGAACATAGCACGCGACCAAAAGCACATCGCATTCAGTACCAAACAATGATCTGTCAAGTTTGAGAAAGACACTTTGAGCACATGTCATGTTCACTTGGAAAACAAACTTGGCATACACATTTTTTACTAACACAACAACACCTCCCGAGCTTCTTCCTTGACGTGACAGACTGCAGGTAAGGAAAAACACGTGAAATCAGACCAGCAGTCAGGCGGGACGAAAGCATTGTCTAAAAATGTTTCAAACAAACACACAATGTCATAATTACTTACATATTGTAGAAAGTCTGGGTCAGATAGCTTGCTCCACAGTCCATCAACATTCCATGACAGAAAGGTAAGTGTATGCAACACATTATCTACTGGCTGCTCTACAACACACGCGCGCATCGGTGACACATCCCGTGCAATTGAGGTGGGAGACGCGGCTTGGCCGACATATCACGGGTCACTGGGTTCGTCCCCGACCTCAATTGTAGGGGAACTGTGTGGCCCGGCGCCGTTTCGCTGGTTTAGGTGAAGGCTGTAACGGGGATACCGAGTGTGACGCACGTGCCGGTGTTGCGTTGACATGCTGACCAATAGCTGCGGCGGCACCGAGTCCTTAGATACGGTTGTCCGGTCTCCTGTTGACGCTGTTGTCTGTCGCATGACGGCGGCCGAAGTTGTCGGTGTCGTGATTCCGTTGCACTAGGGGTCCAGCGACGACCAGCTTGTTTCCCTTGTAGTACGCCCGCATGCCTTTCTCCCGGTGCAGTCTGATCTGTTCGTGTTGCCGGTTGGTTAAGTCACCAGCAGCATTAACCCCCTTCTGCTTGAGTGCAGCACGACCCTTGGTCAGGACGTCCGTCTTGTGTGTGTGTGAGAGAGAGAAATGAAATGAAAATGAAATGAAATGAAATGAAACTTTATTTTCCAAGGATAAAAGAATAGGTGCGCAGACCTGTTTTCATTCTTGTCCTTGCTACACACTACAAAACAAAATAACGTACACACACATACACGCGCGCCGGTGTGCAATTGCCGCGTGCACAGGCTTGTGCCAGATTAGCTTGTAGCCTACAGGCGCCAAGCCAAGCCTGCACAACCCTCCACACACACACACACACACACGCACACTGACACACACATACACACACATCAGTATATCATGTACACATACATTCTTTCGCTTAAAACTATACTACAGCAAATATAAAAAGTATAAAGGATTTTGTACATAAAACCGCTATTGTTCTCATCATAAAAACCAACACGGCGGCTCACTCCAACAAACATAAACAGGCATACACACACACACACACACACACACACACACACACACACACACACACACACACACACACACACACACACACACACACGCACACACACACTCGCACACACACACACACACACACACACACGCGCGCGCGCGCGCGTGCGCAAGCACGTAGGGATGCGCGCGTGCACACACATACACTTGCACACACTGACACAGATAAACACACACATGCGATAGCGGCCTCCCCGCGCCACTAAACCGCGCACAGCTAGATGCTAGTCTGCCATGGAATTAGACTAGACTTGTATAGCGATCCCGCAACCACCGCGCGCGCGGGTCGACGCGAAGAAACCACAGCACTGCCACGCCTCGCGAGCGCCCAATGCTGTGTCTATCGACGGCATCCCGTCTGGCCAGCCGAGTCCATGGGGTCATGGATATTACATAATGCGGCTTGCTGGAATGCCAGCGGTATATTACATGCGTTCATAAATTTTTAATGTTAGAAGAGAATGCAGAATATCCGGGAAATGCCGCATAAGGCATGGAGTGCTACATGTAAAAATAAAAATAAAAATACAAAATAAAAGAAAAATTAAGTTTTGTCTAGATGTTTGAGCAGCTTGGTCTTGTAAGTTTTAAGCGATGGCGCGGCTCTAACATCCGCAGGAATGGAGTTCCATAACTTTGCACCAGAATAGGACAACGACGACCTATAAATGTCTAGTCGAGGCATCGGTACAACAAGATTGTTCCCTGGTGTTCGACTGGACCTCGTATGAGCAAAGTGGAACAAACTATTGAGATAGGCTGGTGTTTCTGAGAGGGTGATTTTGCGCATGAGCACCAACTTATTATACTTAAACTGTTTTTCAAGTGGCAAAATGTCTAACAGCTTGAACTTATTGTCAGTATTAATGACTTCTGAGGGTCTGTCAACAATAAGTTTAATGGCTCTTCTGTGGAGCGAGTTCAGACTTTTTAAATTAGCATCGCTACTACCGTCCCAAATAGATGAGGCATAATCCAAATGTGACTGAATATGGGCATAGTAGAAGAGTTTCCTTGTTGGCTCATCAGCAAAATGTCTCAATTTCGACAGGAGGAATACATTTTTAGATACTATTTTACACAGTTTAGTAATGTGGCCTTGCCAGCACAACTTGTCGTCTAAGTTGATTCCAAGCACGCGCTGTTCTCTGACTTGCTCCACAGGCTGGCCATTAAGTGTTAGTTGAAGGGGAGGGGGGTTCAACTGATGCTTTTGCCGTGTGGTAATCAGCATGCATTTGGTTTTAGTGGGATTAGGTATCATGGCGTTATTTCTGCACCATTCAGATACCTCATTTAAACTGTCTTGGAGAATCTTCACCATACATGTTACGTCTGATGACGAAACGTCCAGTGTTCCATCGTCTGCAAAAAGACTGAAAGTTACACTGGAGTCAGATATATGTAATGGAAGGTCGTTTATGAAGACAGAGAACAATAATGGACCAAGAATCGATCCCTGTGGTACTCCGTGCTCTATCACCCCTTCAGGTGAGTTTTTACCATTCACGTAGACATACTGCGTTCGCCCATGCAGATATGACGTAAGGAAGGCAAGTGTGTCTGCGCTTAGTTGATAGACATTAAGTTTTTGAACTAAAGTTTCATGATTGACGAGGTCAAATGCTTTTGAAAGGTCCAAAAATACTGCTCCAGTCATTTGACTGCTATTTATGGAGAGAGAGAGAGAGAGAGAGAGAGAGAGAGAGAGAGAGAGAGAGAGAGAGAGAGAGAGAGAGAGAGAGAGAGAGAGAGAGAGAGACAGAGAGAGAGAGAGGGAGGGGGGGGGGGGGTAATTTATGTCATCGCTGTTAAAAGCGTTTGTTTGACACCAGTTCTCATCCCTTTGCGTGTCTCTTGGGAGTTGAGTCCCTTGGGACAGAACGACAACCCCGAATGGTGGCGCCGTTGTTACTTCCGGTACTACAACTGTCTGCGTGTAACGGACACTGACTGATGGGACAATAGCAGGCAATTGAAGCATGATGTTGGATTTATTGCTTGGCTGGTCGCCTTTCTGTTTGCTTTACCTGCAAATACCTGTGACATGAATGAAATTACGAGGCAGGCAGCGCCGTCAGCGCCATTGCGACTAATGGTGTGCGGGTCTGCGGATTTTGGACCTTATGACTTGCAGCTAGCACACAGACCTGCACATGGCTTGCAACCGTACGGTTCAAAATCACATACCAGCACAAAGACAAACGGCTGGAGCCCGGTCAGCATCAACAAAATCAAGAGGATGGGGGGGGGGGGGGGGGGGGGAGGAGGGGGGGGGGAGCAGGCTATCTCAGCATTTATGGAGATTTCGGCAGGACCACAGGACCATTACAACCAGTGTAGCATCCAGTTCGCGCCCAGACCTGCAGTTTGAGGTCTCTCTCTCTCTCTCTCTCTGTTTATATATATATATATATATATATATATATAATATATATATATATATATATTATATATATATTATATATATATATATATATATATATATATATATAATATATATATATATATATATATATATATATATATATATATATATATATATATATATATACTTGTATCCTGAATAAAAACGTTTCATCATCTCTCTCCCCCACCCCCAATATTTACAGATTTTAATTTTTTTTAAAATTGGTCCGGGTCAGGATCGGAACAACCGGAACGCTTGCTCCGTGTGTGTGTGTGTGTGTGTGTGTGTGTGTGTGTGTGTGTGTGTGTGTGTGTGTGTGTGCGTGTGTGTGAGCGTGTGTATGCGTGTGTGTGTGTGTGTGTGCGTGCGTGTATGCGTGTGTGTGTGTGCGTGTGTGCGTGTGTGTGAGCGTGTGTATGCGTGTGTGTGTGTGTGTGCGCGCGCGCGTGCGTGCGTGCGTGTGTTTGTGTGCGTGCCTGCGTGCCTGCGTGCATACGCGCGTGTTTGTGTGTGCGTGCGTGCGTGTGTATGTTTGTGTGTGTGTTTGCGTATGTGTGCAGGGAATTTTAAGTTAGTCAAATAATACGATATATACAGTCACTGGTGAGTGTGTGTGTGTGAGGGGGGGGGGATGAGAGGGAAAGGGGAGAGAAATAAGGGATGGGGGAGGGGGGGGGGAAGGGGGATTGGTACTTTCTGCTAGTCTCCAACTAGTGTTGAAGGACAGAGGCAGTGTGTAGTCTAGACTGTAATTCAGTGACAGAGGCAGTGTGTAGTCTAGACTGTGATTGATAGAGGCAGTGTGTAGTCTAGACTGTGATTGACAAAGGCAGTGTCCTAGACTGTGATTGACAGAGGCAGTGTGTAGTCTAGACTGTGATTGACAGAGGCATGTGTAGTCTAGACTGTGATTGACAGAGGCAGTGTGTAGTCTAGACTGTGATTGACAGAGGCAGTGTGTAGTCTAGGCTGTGATTGACAGAGGCAGTGTGTAGTCTAGACTGTGATTGACAAAGGCAGTGTGTAGTCTAGACTGTGATTGACAGAGGCAGTGTGTAGTCTAGGCTGTGATTGACAGAGGCAGTGTGTAGTCTAGGCTGTGATTGACAGAGGCAGTGTGTAGTCTAGACTGTGATTGACAGAGGCAGTGTGTAGTCTAGACTGTGATTGACAGAGGCAGTGTGTAGTCTAGACTGTGATTGACAGAGGCAGTGTGTAGTCTAGACTGTGATTGACAGAGGCAGTGTGTAGTCTAGACTGTGATTGACAGAGGCAGTGTGTAGTCTAGACTGTGATTGACAGAGGCAGTGTGTAGTCTAGGTTGTGATTGACAGAGGCAGTGTGTAGTCTAGACTGTGATTGACAGAGGCAGTGTGTAGTCTAGGCTGTGATTGACAGAGGCAGTGTGTAGTCTAGACTGTGATTGACAGAGGCAGTGTGTAGTCTAGGCTGTGATTGACAGAGGCAGTGTGTAGTCTAGGCTGTGATTGACCCTACAACATCTTTATTCCTTTCTTTTTACCTGGTTGGGGGGGGGGGAGGGGGGGGGATATGGTGAGTATTGTGGGTAAAGCAGTGTTGATGGTACATTGCAAAATGGGAGGGAGTGGCACGGTGGGTGGGTAGGGGGGTTCGAAGAGGAAAGAGAGCATGTTGGGAAGGGTAAGAGGGGGGAGGGGGTTGGGGGGGGGGAGGGTAGGCACTCTGAATCTAAGACAGCAAAAGACGAAGGGTGTTAGTGAACCTGCTCCACCCTTTAAACTCAATCTACTCGTCTCTCTTCTAAAGTCTTTTGAAGTCTCTCTACCTGTCAGCAGGTGCTAATAACACCAAACATGTTGTCACCAGGTGCTAGTAACACTACACCATGATACACCTGAACGTGTTGAAAGTAACGCCACATCAAGACTGTCCACACACGCCATGCATTGTGACACTGATCTTGATCAACACTCTGGCTGTTGGTAGCTCTTCTAGTCAAGGTGATTCCTGTAGTTCATGTTCCTGTAGGAATCACGTTGACTAAAAGCACTACCGCCAGGCAAAGGGTTAACCTCTTTCATCAGATCAAAATGATCCTTGTTCGTTTTTACTTCCGTTTGTTTTCTTTGCTTGGTTTGATCCGATGCCTGGGTTTTTCTTTGGTTGGTTGGTTGGTTGGTTCATTGTTTGGTTTGTTGGGCTGGTTGTTTTGTTTTTCGGCTGTTTGTTTGTTTGGTTGGTTGGTTGATTGGCTGGTTGGTTATCTGTCTGTTTGTTTGTTTGTTTGCTTGTTTGTTTGTTTTTTCAGGTAGAGGCGGTAAACGAGGTACATTCGAGTTGATGTTTGTATCACGCGCAGCACAGAGGCATTACGAGTCGAGTAAGTATCGTGACTTGTAAGCAACGTACTTCTTCGTCTTCTTCTTCGATCTCAGTCTTCCTCTAAGCAACGTACAACTAGTCTTGTTTGTTTATTTGTTTGTTTGTGTTATGCACATCCTGTGCTTCACTTTAATCCACATTTTAAGGCTATGGGCTAAACTTGTTAGCTTGTGGTACACAAAATGTCTCTACGTCGATCTTATCAAAGTATATGTTTCAGACTTCTAAGTAAGAAGACTATAAGATTATGTTTATGCGGCAGTAGGCTATGACTAATCATTTAGCTCAGGTCGAGGAAAGTCCCACCCTCATGTTCAGCTAAATTAGTTTTCTCCACAGCGTGACGTGCAGGCATATTTGGCCAGTCCCAAGTCATCTACAGCGCGACGTGCAGGCATATTTGGCCAGTCCCAAGTCATCTACACAGTTATCTGCCCGTACTTTGAGACTGAGAGTTGTCGATTATTGGACCCACTCGCACAAAGTTGTAGACTCACGCCGCAATCACAATAGTTTGATTGCTTAATGCTGATTACAAGTGGGCAGCAAGAGGCATAGATTCGCACCACAACGCGGAGGCTGATGCGAATCTATGGCTCTTGTTTTGGGAGGTCCGCACTCTTGAGGGGTGGTCTTCTGAACGTCGGTCACTGTCTCTTGGGGTTTGAACGTGGCACCTTTTCCAGTGAGGTCACCCCCGGTGAGTGCGCGCAGTCAATTAATGAATGGTTCTAGTCACTGGAGATGACTTCAGCCACGTTGTGAAGCCCTCCATATGGCTGACAAGGTGGTCAACCTTAGACCCTATCCCTCAACCCCCCCCCCCCTCTCCCCAAGCGTCAAGCGTGCATGCGTGTGCGTGTGTGCGTCTGTCTGTCTGTCTGTCTCTCTCAGATATATATATATGTATATATATATATATATATATATATATATTACTATTTAATTATTATTACCATTATTTTTTAAAATATATTTTATGTATGACCGGATGAATGAATGAATTTTATTTAATGTCTCATCATGTTTAATGTCACCTAATCTTTCCTTGTGTAATTTGGTACTATTACAATTAATACCTTGTGTTTGTAGAGTATCAACGGCAAGTATGAAAAATGGCACATGTGCTAATTACTTCATCCGTCGAGAAATAAAATTTTATTATTTTCATTTCATTTCATTTCATTTCTCTCTCTCTCTCTCTCTCTCTCTCCTCTCTCTCTCTCTCTCTCTCTCTCTCTCTCTCTCTCTCTCTCTCTCTCTCTCTCTCTCTCTCTCTCTCTCTCTCTCTCTCTCTCTCTCTCTCTCTCTCTCTCTCAAGCAATGGAAGTAAGAGATGAATTAAAACGAGACAAGAAATTTACTGAATACAAGAAGCAGCGAAACCATGTCAAATCTCTAGTTCGTAAAGCACAGAGGCAAAATGCAGAACAAATTATTGCCGACGGCAAAGACATCCGTTCAGTCTGGCAAGTAATAAACAATTTCACCAAAGGAAACAGTAAACGATCGCCTAATATTCCGCCCGATCTTACTGCTGAAGCATTCAACGCTCACTTCATAACTGTTGCTCAAACTCTGGCCACGTCAAATACACCTAACCCTGTAAACTACACTTGCTCTCATCAACTACGTCACCATAGTCAACAGAGAGCCTGCGGCCCATTTTTAGTACCGCTTATGACTGTCCTAGATGTAGGCAAATCTATTTCCAGTTTAAAGAACAAATCGTCTTGCGGTCCAGATGGCATTAGTAGTCAGATTTTAAAACTATCTCTGCCCTACGTCGTCGAATCCCTGACCTTTATTTATAATTTATCGATCACACATAACGTTTTTCCCGACGAGCTGAAAAAAGCGAAGGTAATCCCGCTTCCCAAAAGCAAAGATTTATGCAACCTAAACGAGTACAGGCCCATTTCCATATTATCCTGTATTTCAAAACCGCTCGAGAGACATATCCATACTCATCTTCTAAACTTTTTGGAGCAAAACCATCTGATAACTGCAGCACAATCAGGATTTCGACCTCTACATTCGTGCCAAACTGCCCTCAATCATTTAATTGATAAATGGCTCTCTGCCATAAATGACAATAAAGTATCAGGTACAATCTTTCTTGACCTGAAAAAAGCTTTTGATCTTGTCAACCATTCTATCCTACTAAAAAAAACTACCATTCTATCACATTGACTCAAATACTGTCTCCTTTATATCTTCCTATCTCAGGGACAGAACACAGAAAGTACTGCTAAATGGCAAGTATTCCTCTGAGGGTTTAGTAACTTGCGGTGTTCCACAGGGGTCTATTCTAGGGCCCTTGTTATTTAATCTTTTTATTAATGATCTGCCACTGTGCATATCTCATTTAGACGCAAACTGTGATCTGTTCGCAGATGACACGACCATACACACATCTGATAAAGATATCACAACCATTAATAAGGTACTCCAACAAAGTCTTGATGAAGTAGCAGGCTGGTGCAGTGATAATCACATGATTATTAGTATTCCAAAGACAAAGAGTATGTTAGTTACTACACGTCAGAAACACCAGCATGGCCTACCACCTTTAACACTTTCCTTAGATAGGCAGCTTGTTGAACAAGTAACTAGGCATCGCTTATTAGGCGTTATAGTGGACAACCAATTAAGCTGGGAGCCGCATACTGACTCAATATGCAAAACAATATCCAAAAATCTGTTCCTGTTATCTAAACTACGCCATATAGTTAATACTGATATCCGTAAACTCTTTTTCCATGCGCATATCAAAACGCATTGTGACTACAGTTCTACCGTCTGGGATGGATGCAGCGAAGTTCACATGAAAAAAGTTAATTCCTTGTATCGTCGGGGCATTAAATTAATACTTCCCAGTCCTACTTCGACTGATGAAAAATTAAAATCTCTCAAGTTACTAACATTGAAGAAACAGTTTGAATTTAATCGCTGTGTTCTACTGCACAAGATCATGCATGGAAAAGCCCCACCCTATCTAAAAACTCTATTTTCCGACAATAATAGGAAAAATACGAGAAATAGTTCGATCCACCTTCCAAAAATTAGATTAGACATCTGTAAAACCAGTCTGTCTTTTTCAGGCGCTAAAGCGTGGAATATGTTACCTCCACACCTAAAATCAATTTGTAAGATTAGCGTCTTCAAAGATCGCCTCCATAAATATTTACTTCAGAAGTAATAGTATGTTCGGCTCCCTTATGCTACTATTCGTATAGTTAGTGACAAGTTTCCTATTACCTAATACTCTTCTACTGTTGCTACAGATTATGTAATAGCTCGACTGTCTGCATTAACATGTCAGGTTCATACCTGTGTATATAATTATGTATATATATATATATATATATATATATATATATATATATATATATATATATATATATATATATATATATATATATATATATATATATATATATATATATAATATATATATATATATTCTTTTAATTTCTATTTTTTTTCCCTCTGAGTGGTGGTGGTGGGGGGGGGGGGGGTAGAGGGGGGATGGGTCTTTTTACTTACATATGTTTTATTTTTTGATGTATCGTCTGATGTATTTTTATATGTGTAGAGTAGCAGGACAGTTTGGAAGATAGGCATTGCTATGCCTAAAACTTTTTATCCTGAATAAAAACGTTTCATCATCATCATCATCTCTCTCTCTCTCTCTCTCTCTCTCTCTCTCTCTCTCTCTCTCTCTCTCTCTCTCTCTCTCTCTCTCTCTCTCTCTCTCTCTCTCTCTCTCTCTCTCAGTACGTTTTTGTCAACGGTAAGCGTTCTTCAGAAGGTGCGATTAAGTATGGAGTACCCCAGAGGTCTATCTTAGGTCCCCTTTTATTTTTAATCTATATTACTGACTTGCCTTTATGTATCTCGCAACCAAATGTGCCGCGATGCAGTTTGTTTGCAGACGACGCTACTCTCGACGTGTCGTCGGCAAAAATATCTACAATTAACTCTTCTTTGCAACATTGTCTATTAGACGTCTCAAACTGGTGCCGAGACAACTACATGATGCCTAATCCATCTAAAACAGAGAGTATGTTAATCACTACACGTCAACATTGTCTACCAGACGTCTCAAACTGGTGCCGAGACAACTACATGATGCCTAATCCATCTAAAACAGAGTGTATGTTAATCACTACACGTCAACATTGTCTACCAGACGTCTCAAACTGGTGCCGAGACAACTACATGATGCCTAATCCATCTAAAACAGAGTGTATGTTAATCACTACACGTCAAGAGCATCACCTAAACCCGCCTCCACTTAGCCTTTCCCTTAACTGTGAGCCGATTAGGCAGGTCTCCGAGCACCGGTTGCTAGGCGTCACTGAATAGACAATCAGTTGTCTTGACATGCACATGTAAACAGTGTATGCAAAACTGTGTCCAGAAATCTGTTTTTGCTTTCAAAACTTATTTATTTTACAGATTCACAGACAAGAAAACTGTTTTTCACCGCTCACATTCAGTCTCACATTGTTATGCATCTACAGTCTGGGACGGGTGTAGTGATGCATGCTTAAAGATACCTAATTCCCGCCACCGTAGGGCAGCCAAGCTAACCCTTCCTAACAGCAGGGACGGCACTGACGCCGGAGCGACTGAAGGCACTTGTCATGCTTTCGTTACGTAACCTCCTATTGTACAACAAAGGCGTGTTATTTAAAGTCAGCATCTCTAGAACACCACCGTACATTTCGGCTTTGTTTAGTTATGCTAACACACCGTACAAGACGGCAAGGGACAAATTTGTCAGTACTTAGGCCACCGACTTAATATATTCAAAACTAGCCTGTCCTATTCAGGAGCTAAACTTTGGAATTCTGTTCCGGCCAATATTACCGAAGCTCCCTATATGTCCACTTTCAAGTCAAGGCTTTTCCGGCACTTAAATGAGCCGCTTAACAAAGCGCACTTAGCCTCTGCCTTTTGACTATTCATGAAAAATGTGTGTGTGTGTGTGTGTGTGTGTGTGTGTGTGTGTGTGTGTGTGTGTGTGTGTGTGTGTGTGTGTGTGTGTGTGTGTGTGTGTGTGTTTAATTTTAAGAGGGAGTCAACAGATGGATAATCAATACTTTTGACTTAATTTTGATAGTTTGTAGTTTATGTTCAGTTTATTGGATATTGTCGATGTTGATGTAACTTGACATGATAATGCGCAGTGCCTAATAGAGTTTGTTCGGGAATCGGAGGCGGGTCAGGTTTACGTGTGTTTTGGCGACAGCGGTGGGTAGGAGGCCAGGACAGGCATCGTGATAGCACATGTTGGCCCGGGCGTTTTTTCCGTTGTTTGCGTCACGCCGGCATGCCATGCGCTTTTTACATTTAGCGCTCTGCTTTTTTATTTACTGAGATCCTCTATTGAGAGCGTGTAGTGAGTAGGTGTGTGTGTATGTGTGTGTATGTATGTGTGTGTGTATGTATGTGTGCGTGCGTGCGTGTGTGTGTGTGTGCGTGCTAGTGTATGTTCGTGTGTGTGTGCGTGCTAGTGTATGTTCGTTGATAAATAAAGCTTCATTGAATCATTGAATCTCTCTCTCTCTCTCCCTCTCTCTCTCTCTCTCTCTCTATCTCTCTCTCTCTCTCTCTCTCTCTCTCTCTCTCTCTCTCTCTCTCTCTCTCTCTCTCTCTCTCTCCCTCTCTCCCTCTCCCTCTCCCTCTCTCTCTCTCTCTCTCTCTCCTTTCATCTCTACGTCCTATCCAATCCAGACCATAAATGTGACTGCCAAGCGTGTAAAATGCAGAGAAGAACCCAGCGGAGAAAGAAACACGCTTAGAAAAGACGGTTACAACACAATTTGTTAATAAATTGTTTTGTAACTATAATTCTAAGCGTGTTCCTTTCTCCGTTGGGCTCTTCTCGTCCTATCCAAGTCTTTTCGCGTTTCTCGGTACAAGAAAGCCATGACGGCCGGCGAAACTTTGTGTTCCCATTTTACACTTGACGTGAGTCCTCAGTGTGGATACTGGATGGTTAATAGAACTGACATGGCGGCTAGACACTGCGACCTCCAGCGGCGAGTTAGCCATCCCAGGAGAAATTAACTGTGAAAGGAAGAATCAGTTTTCGACTTCAAATTCCCTCTCTCTCTCTCTCTCTCTCTCTCTCTCTCTCTCTCTCTCTCTCTCTCTCTCTCTCTCTCTCGAAAGAGAGAGAGAGAGAGAGAGAGAGAGGAGAGAGGAGAGATGAGAGAGGAGATGGAGAGAGAGGAGAGAGGAGAGGAGAGAGAGAGAGAGAGAGAGAGAGAGAGAGATTTTCTCAGTAACACCGACGGTAAAATCCACTTCTTACTCACATTTAATTTGCACTTAAACCGTTTTGAGTTGGTCTAAAGTACACGTCTAGCCCGCAACAACCTTCCATTACGTCTTGGCAAAGATCTTGACGTAATTTACTTTATAGTGCGATGTCAATATGTGTCCAAACCAGTCAAAAGTTCGTACATGATGACGTAATACAGCGCAATGCATGACGCCAAAGTGCCAGTCATCAAAATAAAATGATGTCATTGCACGTGAGCTGAAATGAGGTCAAGTTTCGTTTCGTGTGTGCCTGTACCGTTTTTGTTGACCAGGGTCCGGGTGCACAACAACCTTATTACTATTAAAAAACAGTGTTAAAAGTGAAAATTTAAAAACGTTTTGTAAAAACGTGTTTAGTGCACTTAGATGCAGTGCACGACAGGTTTCTAATTCTTAAAACAGTTTTAAAAGTGAAAATTAAAAAAATCGTTTTTAAAAATCGTGCTTAGTGCGCTTAGATGCGGTGCACGGAAGTTTTAACACTGTTTTAGCGACGATGTTCGCTTGTAACGTTAAAAATGCTCGGAGCGATTCTAAACGCGTTAAAACTGAATGGACGCTGAATGGGCGATTTTTAATTTTCCCTTTTAACACTGTTTTAAGAGTTAGAAGGCTGTTGTGCACCCGGCCCCAGACTTTCTTACAAGACAGTTTTGCACAGGTGGCGGAGCACACACCAGGCCATCGTGTGCCCGTAGACGTTTGGATCAATTTGTGAAACACATTGCGTTATGCAGGGTTTTTTTTTTTCACTGGAAGTCGGAAAGAATACGGTGTATAAGAAAACTTGTTTGTGCGTTGGTCTGGCCGTAAGGTCCAAAATCACAGCCCAACACACACTCAACACGTTCGAGAGGTGCCGCATAAGATTACGGCGCAAAAAGCCGCGGATATGCATGAGATACACATTTAAGGCTCCCCGCATCAACAGCTGCTGAAGTGTCGTATAGCGTTGACGACGAATCGGACAAATAATGCGAATTACGTGACAAGGGACGATAGTGTGTACAGAGGCAGCGCATGATTGTCTTGCTAGGTTAGCTCCCTTGCCTTGCATTTTGTGTCGTTCATTTCCCGCGTTTAGTCGACGACCAACTTGCCAAGCAAGACAACTAGCATGATAGCCAGCCAACCTTTCAAGCTACCCACCAATCATCTGGCAAGCAAATCAGTGAACAAGTAGCTTGATTGAGTGATTAACCTTTTTAGCTCTGAGGGCGGGGCAACATTTCCTAAATCAGCTGCCCTTGTTGTGACTGCAAGGCTCAGTAGATCTAGAAAAGAAGGGGAGGGGGGGGGGGGAGAGAAGGAATGACAGACCTATCATTTTGAGCCTTCCACTGCAACAACCATTGCAAAAAGAAAATAAACGCCACCGGTCTAATAATTGTTACGGAACTATGTGACAGTCCATATGAAACATTGTAAACACCAGAACGGTGACTGCCAGGTGACTGCCAGGTGTCTGCCATGTGACTGCCAGGTGTCTGCCAGGTGACTGCCAGGCGTCTGCCAGGTGTCTGCCAGGTGTCTGCCAGGTGTCTGCCAGGTGTCTGCCAGGTGTCTGCCAGGTGTCTGCCAGGTGACTGCCAGGTGTCTGCCAGGTGTCTGCCAGGTGACTGCCAGGTGTCTGCCAGGTGTCTGCCAGGTGACTGCCAGGTGTCTGCCAGGTGACTGCCAGGTGTCTGCCAGGTGTCTGCCAGGTGACTGCCAGGTGTCTGCCAGGTGTCTGCCAGGTGACTGCCAGGTGACTGCCAGGTGACTGCCAGGTGTCTGCCAGGTGTCTGCCAGGTGACTGCCAGGTGTCTGCCAGGTGACTGCCAGGTGTCTGCCAGGTGTCTGCCAGGTGACTGCCAGGTGTCTGCCAGGTGACTGCCAGGTGACTGCCAGGTGTCTGCCAGGTGACTGCCAGGTGTCTGCCAGGTGACTGCCAGGCGTCTCAACCCCTTCACTGCCGAGAAAAAGTGAACACAATCCAACTGCAAGAGGCATAGATCCTCATGAGCCCCCGAGACTGCGGGGGCTGATGAGGATCTATGCCAAGGCTGGACTGGTACTGGGCGGCTTGGGATTAGCGATCATTTCACACAATCTGCGTCCGCTGGCATTGAGCGGGTTAACGCAGGGAAGTGGGCAGCAAGACACACACTGCAGGGGCGGATCTGGTGTGTGTGTGGGGGGAGGGGGGGCGGGGTCCAGGGGTTCCGAACCGCCCCCCCCCCCTCCCCACACTTCTTTAAAATGCTATACAAAGTCACTTTTGGGGGAGTTTGGACCCCCCCCCCTCCCCTTCCCCATCTCCCGAGTCTTGATACACGTGCCTACCCCCCTCCCCCCCCCCCCGCCCCTCACACACCCACGTTTGATTTTTCGGCAAGGTCTAGCGTCTGGAGGCCTTTTGTGTGTCAGGTTGACGTCCTAAACAAAAAGTTGGAACCCTGCCCTTTGAGGTAACTGATCCGCCCCCCTGCACTGCGGGGCTTTTCATCCCCCCCCCCCCTGCACCCCCCGAATCACTTTCTATCTCTTTGCATATTAATCAGACAGTGAATGACGTCATAATAAGTGTGGTGTAATCAGAAACGATCGTCGTGTTGCTACGTAATTAACATTGACAACCGCTCAGTCGGCAGCAAGGCAGGTGACGAGTTTGGAAGCTGGCAGACTGCACTTTGACTTGTATCGCAGTGTGAGTTAGTTTTACCTGCAGTTGCTGCAAACATTCTTGCTAAATATTTCTGGTGCTTATATGCAGCTCGGATAATAATGATGTACTGTGGTGCGTCCATTACTGTGCAGTGATAGGCTTATGGTGCTGTATATAACAGTACTTTGGGGCAGCCGAGATGAATAGTATATAGATATAGAATATTTCATCGGTGTTTAGGTGATACTGAAAATCTCACTCGAGTGGTTTTAAAACCTTGTCCTACGAGCGGAAGCGAGTAGGATAAAGTTTTAAGACCACTCGAGTGAGATTCTCAGTATCACCTAAACACCAAAGAAGTACCCAACGGAGAAAGAAACACGCTTAGAGATGCCACATTCCTTCTGCGAATGAAGATAAGTAGCGGCTGATCTCTCTGTTTGTTTGTCTATTTTGACAAAGGGTATTTACCCGAAATATTAATAAATTGTGTTGTAGCCGTCTTTTCTAAGCGTGTTTCTTTCTCCGTTGGGTACTTCTTTGCATTTTACACGCTTGGTAGTCACCTTTTTGGTCTGGATTATTCACCTAAACACCAATATAAGAATCTATTTCTTACTCCCTTTTTTCTTGGCGTAACTCCAATGTCAGTTGGTCTTCGGCACACACCTAGTCACAACACAGCCGCCATTGTGCCTTGGCATAGGTCTTGACGCAATTTACTTTGTAATGTGACGTCAATATTTGGGATGCCAGACAAATGTTTCAAACAGCGCAGTACATGACGCTAGAGTGCTAGTCGTCACTGTGAAATGTCATTGCGAGTGAGCTGAAGGTAGGTCAAGTTTAATATCGCGTGTGCCCATACCTTTTTGTTGACCAGACTTTCTACAGGACAATGTTGTGCACACATGGCCGTTGACGCAGCACGGCTGTATCTCAGACGTGTGTGATACACCTTTTCCGCTCAAAGGCAGCAAAGAGTGTGTGTAATTAACTTAATATACCGTACTGTGAGATATTACGCTGATGCCTATTAGCTTTTAACCCTCTGCGTGTCGGTAGCGGTTTTAGTCGCGATGATCATCATGACTAAAACCGCTACCGACACGCAAAGGGTTAATTTTGCACGTATTTATTTCAGTTGATCGTGTATTCATTCAGCCATTCAGCCATTCATTCATATTTTTTATTTGATTATCTTCAGTCATTCATCGATCAGTTGTATTTCTTTCTTTCTATCTTTATTTTAATTCCCTTACAGATCTCCTTTGGGGGGAGGCGAATACAGTTCAAGCCAGTGCTTAAGCAGGCAAGTCAACATGAATCTCCTCCACGCTGTTCTCTTGGTCTCTGCAGCACTGCTGCTTACGGGTAAATCACTTTTTTACGTCACCATTTCATTGTGCCAATGACGTCAGTCTTCGACTAGCGCGCTGGACAGCGTTGTATCGCTACACACAACGTGCACGACCTAAACTTGTACGGCGAAATGGATTTGACACAAGATTAGGTCTTGTTCTCTCCCACCGATCCTAAACTCTTTGCGTGTCGGTATCGGGTTTAGTCGCGATGATTCCTGTAGGATGTCAGAGTGCTATTCCTGTAGGATGTCAGGGTGCTATTACTGTAGGATGTCAGCGTGCTATTCTGTAGGATGTCAGGGTGTTATTCCTGTAGGATGTCAGGGTGCTATTTTGTAGGATGTCAGGGTGCTATTCCTGTAGGATGCCAGGGTGCTATTACTGTAGGATGTCAGCGTGCTATTCTGTAGGATGTCAGGGTGCTATTCCTGTAGGACGTCAGGGTGCTATTACTGTAGGATGTCAGCGTGCTATTCTGTAGGACGTCAGGGTGCTATTCCTGTAGGATGTCAGGGTGCTATTCCTGTAGATGTCAGCGTGCTATTCTGTAGGATGTCAGGGTGCTATTCCTGTAGGATGTCAGGGTGCTATTACTGTAGGATGTCAGCGTGCTATTCTGTAGGATGTCAGGGTGCTATTCCTGTAGGACGTCAGGGTGCTATTACTGTAGGTTGTCAGCGTGCTATTCTGTAGGATGTCAGGGTGCTATTCCTGTAGGATGTCTGGGTGCTATTCCTGTAGGATGTCAGGGTGCTATTACTGTAGGATGTCAGCGTGCTATTCTGTAGGATGTCAGGGTGCTATTCTGTAGGATGTCAGGGTGCTAGTCCTGTAGGATGTCAGGGTGCTATTCCTGTAGGATGTCAGGGTTTTATTCCTGTAGGATGTCAGGGTGCTATTCCTGTAGGATGTCAGGGTTTTATTCCTGTAGGATGTCAGCGTGCTATTCCTGTAGGATGTCAGCGTGCTATTCCTGTAGGATGTCAGCGTGCTATTCCTGTAAGATGTCAGCGTCCTATTCCTGTAGGATGTCAGCGTGCTATTCCTGTAGGATGTCAGCCTGCTATTCCTGCAGGATGTCAGCGTGCTATTCCTGTAGGATGTCAGCGTCCTATTCCTGTAGGATGTCAGCGTGCTATTCCTGTAGGATGTCAGCCTGCTATTCCTGTAGGATGTCAGCCTGCTATTCCTGTAGGATGTCAGCCTGCTATTCCTGTAGGATGTCAGCCTGCTATTCCTGTAGGATGTCAGCCTGCTATTCCTGTAGGATGTCAGCATGCTATTCCTGTAGGATGTCAGCCTGCTATTCATGTAGGATGTCAGCATGCTATTCCTGTAGGATGTCAGCCTGCTATTCCTGTAGGATGTCAGCCTGCTATTCATGTAGGATGTCAGCCTGCTATTCCTGTAGGATGTCAGCCTGCTATTCCTGTAGGAATTATCGCGACTAAACTCAAACGGTTAATTTGGGGATGCTGCTATTGATCAGTGTTCAGGCTGTACTCCTCAGGCACTGATCAATTCAGGCGCACTGCCGCCGTGCCTTTTGATTTGCCAAGACTGTGCCCTTGAAGGAATTACAGACATTTTCAAAGGGCAGCTACCCTACCTACCATTCCTCCCTAACAGTAGTGTAAGCCTGACCCAGATCATCCCAGCGGAGCCCGTTCCATTATTTCTGTGGCGAACGTGTACCAAGGGGGATTACTCAGCGCTGGAAAGAAACGATTAGGTCCTCTGGCGTCTTGTTATTTGACGAGTGTGGGCCGGCGACTGACCACCTGATAGAAAGGGGCAGGGTACCTAACTGTCTGTCCAACGCTGATTCAAGTTATTCCCCTTGGTATGCGTATTACTTCTACCAGCGCTAGCCTCACCCATTTGGTGTGTGATCATTTTGTGAGCTGGGGCCCAGGGGCCAATTGCATGAGAGAGCTTAGTCCTGCGCCATACACTAAGCAAGGGGCTCAACTATAGCGCCATAAACATTCACCCCGCTATAGCGCCACAACATTCACCCCGCTATAGCGCCACAACACTCACCCCGCTATAGCGCCACAACACTCACCCCGCTATAGCGCCATAAACACTCACCCTGCTATAGCGCCATAAACATTCACCCCGCTATAGCGCCACAACACTCACCCCGCTATAGCGCCATAAACATTCACCCCGCTATAGCGCCACAACACTCACCCCGCTATAGCGCCATTACACTCACCCCGCTATAGCGCCACTGCACTCACCCCGCTATAGCGCCAATACACTCACCCCGCTATAGCGCCACTGCACTCACCCCGCTATAGCGCCAATACACTCACCCCGCTATAGCGCCACTGCACTCACCCCGCTATAGCGCCATAAACATTCACCCCGCTATAGCGCCACAACACTCACCCCGCTATAGCGCCACAACACTCACCCCGCTATAGCGCCATAAACACTCACCCCGCTATAGTGCCACTGCACTCACCCCGCTATAGCGCCACTGCACTCACCCCGTTATAGCGCCAATACACTCACCCCGCTATAGCGCCACTGCACTCACCCCGCTATAGCGCCAATACACTCACCCCGCTATAGCGCCACTGCACTCACCCCGCTTGTAACGCACGCAGACTCGCCCACAGTCGCACGTACAGACTCTCACGCAACAGACGCATACACCGCCACTGACTCAGACGGGCGCATTCATGCGGTAAAGCAAACACACGGGCTCCCTTTCTAAAGTGACTTTATACAATATAAATATACCCCAAAAACGCTCACACTATGAAGCTATATACATCACATACACATCACAATATCTTTGCCAGGCTAGGTTTTAGTTTCACACTGTCTCCAACCTGTTTGATGTTATTGCCTGGTTACGTTGGTCCTTCTCACGTCTAGGCGTGAAAGTCCTTCGCCGTACGCTTCTTCTTGCCGTCCTGTCTCTTTGGCACGGACGTCCTCGTTCTCGTACGGTAGCGCAGTTCTCGCTTTGACTCGGGCGTCTTGGTCCCGGTCAGACTCACTCTCAGTGAAGAGCTGGAGGGATGACCTCACGTTAGGTCCCACCTGTGACTCGACGTCTCGGCGTCCGTCGTTCCACTCTTTACAAGAACTCTGAATAGACAACAAAAGTCCCAACGTAACACTTGCTAAACACACCACATATTGGATCAATGAGAAACGTCACGTAACCTGGCTGATACAAATAACTCACACGTTCGTTCACACACACACACGTGCTTCATAAACTGTCTATTTCCGTAACACCCCCATATCTCTGTCACTATCTTGAAACAGACTATAGCCTAACACTCTTGCTATACACTACTCTATACACTGGAAAAGACTATGCTTAACCAACCACGTACTATCTTCATAGCGACTTAAGCATACACACCTTACATTCCTTTAGTCATCTATCTCGGTAAACAACTGTATACAAAAACACCGGTTACTTCCCCGAATTCTAAACATACATAACTAAACCAAACCGGAACACCGCTATACAACCACCTTACTCTTACCAACGCATACTGTCTTTAACTAAACAACCATCAATACTACGTTTATAGAAACATACCTGAAATCTAGGCTTCAGAGTCTTGGAATACGGGCTAGGTATCTCAAACACATCCGTTCCATACAACAAAACAGCCCGTACTACCGGTTTACTGCTCTGCCAGACTGACTTTTGCCTAGAACTCACTATAACAGTACTCACCAAAAATCCCGTGCTAACCATGTCTTACAGATTTCCCGTGGAGCTTAATGCCACCCGGAGTATCGGCACAAACAAACCGTTAACAAAACCAGTACCGTACTAATCCTACGGTGTGAGCACTATGCACGAGCATAGAGCTTCGTCACACCGCTATAGCGCCATAAACATTCACCCCGCTATAGCGCCACTACACTCACCCCGCTATAGCGCCACTGCACTCACCCCGCTATAGCGCCATAAACATTCACCCCGCTATAGCGCCACTACACTCACCCCGCTATAGCGCCACTGCACTCACCCCGCTATAGCGCCATAAACATTCACCCCGCTATAGCGCTATAAACATTCACCCCGCTGTAGCGGAGCTTTGTGACTGGCGCAAGGCTGAGCTCAAGCTTGTAACTGAGTGTTGGGGTTAGTTGCTTGCACCGTGCTTAGTGCTTGGCGCAGGACTTAGCGCACTCATGCAACTGGTTCCAGGAAATGCAAACTGTTTGCGCGAGCGAACTGCAAGAGGTATAGATCCTCATGAGCCCCCGCAGTCGCGGGGGCTCATGAGGATCTATGCCTCTTGCTGTTGCCATTGCGAAAATCTGCCAGTGACTGAACCACCACTAAGGCTGAAGTGGTCACTATCGTTTACTTTTAGGACCATGTACCCCGGGTACGCTGCATATCAAGCGTTTCAAGTCTCGCTTATTACGAGAGTGCCCGCTAAACGAGCCGGCAGTGTGGCATAGATTCACATTATCCTTCACAACGCTTAAGGGCTCCTTAGAATCTGTCAGATATCAAGACACGTAATCGGGTGTCAGTGTGGTGCTTTCTGAATTTCCCTTAACCCTTTTCATCTTCGTGCACTATTGCAAGAAATAAATTTTGACCTGGATAGCCCTCCACGAGTCGCCTGCTGCCTTGCAGGCCTGGCCGCTTGGCTGCGGAAAGGCTAAGGGAGGAAACCCCTGACATCAAAGCCCCCGTGTCTCCGGGGAAGGCTTTTGAGCCAGAGACTAGGACAAGGACAGTCTGATATAAAACCTACGATCCGAGGACCTCGATGCCACCGTCCCAGCTTGCTAGGCCATGGCAGACGAACCAAGGGTTTAAAGGGTGGGGCCAGTACTGCGCACACTGCACTCCACCAAAAAGCTCCACTGCGCAGGCTTTAGGAAACGCCCACGGACCCGTCGTGGTCAACTCCTGTAAAATCTTCGCTCGCGAAGTCAAGCCAAGAGGGATAGTTCAAGGGTGGTGCCGGAATAGCTTGGAACCTGAGGCATAGCCTTTACAGGACAGTAAGCATTTTTATTAAACCAAATCAGCCTCCGGATGTAATGGGCAAATGACTGCAGACGGACAGACACAGATGCGCATGTCCTTTGTCATCTGGGTTCGCACATACTTTCGGCTGCCAGCGTGGACTTGATAATCTCTTGCCTGAGGAAGGTGAACGGCGTGCGTTGGCATTATGCCCATTACGACGGAAGTGCAGCTGTCGTGAGACAATGACCAGCAGCAGAGAAGGTCTGACGTATCTTTCACGGGCGTCCGCGGCGGCCAACAATGACAATGGGAGTCTCACGCAGATGTAGAGGCGAGCATAGATTCTCATAAGCCAGGATAGGCCGCAACACTAATCATGTTAACCCGTTCATTGCCGAGAAAATGTGAACACCCCTTCCCCCCCCCCCCCTCGAACTGCAAGAGGTATAGATCCTCATGAGCCCCCGCAGTCGCGGGGGCTCATGAGGATCTATTCCTCTTGCTGACACCGCTTTGAATGCACGTTGCTGGGAAAGTTAGGCCACTCTGGTGTTGAATTAACAAGAATGCTGGGAAAGTTAGGCCACTCTGGTGTTGAATTAACAAGAATGCTGGGAAAGTTAGGCCACTCTGGTGTTGAATTAACAAGAATGCTGGGAAAGTTAGGCCACTCTGGTGTTGAATTAACAAGAATGCTGGGAAAGTTAGGCCACTCTGGTGTTGAATTAACAAGAATGCTGGGAAAGTTAGGCCACTCTGGTGTTGAATTAACAAGAATGCTGAAGCACAATCTGCGCCGACTGGCAGTGCGCGAGTTAAGCCTGTCCCCCATACCCTAGTAGGTCGTGGGGCCAGTAAATCGGCGAGTTAAGCCGCCGGCGGGGAAGGGTTAATGTCTGTAGCTGATGTTGCAAGCACGCGCAGTCATCGTGAGCCCCCGTGCCGAGCCCAGCATGCAGGTGAAAATGGACTCAGTGCCTGAAGGAGGCACAGTTTAGTCAACTAATACACTGCGGCGAATCACTTGTAAGGTTCTGTTTGCATAGCGAGCTCCTGATGACCTATTCCTATGCCAGTGTGGCTTACTTAGCTCCGTCTGCGAGCCACATATCTTCATGGTGTTTAGAAACCAGATACATTCTCATGAGCCCCTGAAACAGAAAGCACATGAGTGTGTGTGGCAAGTATGGACATTTCTCTCAACACGATTCAGCAAACGCCACAATCATGTATTTTCAAGTCAAGTCCAAACAAAATACTTATCCCAGGAAGGGGCAATTCCAGTTTGGACGGGAGCGAATAAATATATCAAGTAAAGTAAAAAATGGATAGGACGGACATACGCACACACATACACCCAGGTCCACAGGCACGCAGAATTAAGAACTATACTAATACTGACAACTATACTAATACTGACAGCTATACTAATACTGACAGCTATACTAATACTGACAACTATACTAATACAGACATCTATACTAATATTGACATACATGTATTAAAAAAAGCTATTATCACCTAAACCTTATAAGAACAAAACTGGCCCTTTACACCCCCCTTCATGTTCGAGTACAGATGTCACAGCTGAATAAATTTAATAAAAGTCTATGCCACTTTGTTCAAAAGAACATTGATTGATTGACTGTACATCGCTTACCGTCCCGACAGCAACAAGACTTTCTCAAGACGTGCCTGCACTGCTTGTGGAAAAAAAAAACCCCTAAACAGAATATTGAATGTATGTCGCCAGCCGGTCCAATACGTTAAATAAACCTACTACATGGGGCCTAAATAAAGCTAAGACCATTTAGCAACACACATCCAATATCAAGAACTACAGGCAGCGCAAACAGTAGGGAGAGATTAAAAAGGAAAATACAGGTGAATGGACCAAGGGTAGACAGAAACACATGCCCCAGAATAGAGGGGAAAACCCATCCTGTGGGGCTGACCAGGGTGACCCTGGGAACTAAAAGGTAGTGAACCCCACCCAAGTCCCCCAGGGCAGACCCGGGTGGGGGCTTCAAAAGAACAATAGCGGTGGGAATAAAAGAGAACTTCCTGTGACGCCTGTACCGGCGGGCTGAGGGCAACAGCTCACATTTTGTATTTAATATATGGTCTTTTCGGCTAATAATGGACATTGTCTTCGTCACTGTCTGCTGGTCAAACAAAGACTGCATAGTTCTCTGAGGCTCACCAATGATCTTGGAGCAGATGTTCACGGTCCGTTCAAGACTGTTTTTGTTTTTGGCACTTAAAGAGATGAGCCAGCAGATAAAAGAAAAAGTCAAAACACTTTCCACAAATGATTTGTAAAAGAAGAGCCTCAGAAATGTTCTGTCAACAGAAAATGAATTTAGCTTCCTGAGGAAGTACAACCTTTGGTTAAATTTTTTCACACTGCGTCTGTGTTTTCATCCCATCTCAGCTTTTCATCAAAGACTGTACCAAGGTACTTAAACTGGCTAACTATTTCAACCTCTTGGCCATGAATCACAGTGTTCACCAGGGCAGGACTCATTCGTCTAAAGTCAACAGGCAACTCCCTCGTCTTAGAAACATTTAGTTCAAGATATGATCTATCACACTAGTCAACACTGAAACTCGTTTAGCACAGGACCAGGAGCCAAACAACAAACTAAGTAGGGCAGTGTCATCTGAAAACTTGACAAGGTGACGGTTCTCAAGCAAACTTCTGCAGACATCTGTGTACAAAATGGGAGATAATACACAACCCTGAGAGGAACCCGTGCTCGTGTACAAACATCTCGAAAAAACCCATGTATGAACAGATCCCCAAGCACCCCTGAAACATGAAAGATTTCTTGAGACCTTCAGGCTTGCGTGGGATAATGTGGATCAATGTGTGTCAACTTGTTACACTACCAGTCGGTTTCACAGCACACTGAGCGGCCGGCACGCTCGTACCCAGTAAGCAAAGGTCCTCGGCCCACGACGAGGGCCCGCGCACAGCCACTGCCGTCAAGGGCCCTGTGGGGTAGCAGTGGAGACTTGAAAATCTTGATCTTACGTTTGTGGTTGTGATATTCTTATTAGGGGATGTGTAACGTGCACAGACTTTCACCCGGTCGCCCGCACAGACTCACAAACGCAACGGGCACATACACAACCACACTAACTCTCAGTCGGACGCATTCGTGCAGCATCAACACAAAAAACATCATTTTTTTTTCTCTATGGCCCCGATTATAGTCCTAACGAACAAAACGTGAATTCAAAAATACTCGTCACAAGATACACTTTTCTCAACACTAGCACATCACCCTCACATCCACACACAATATAGTAAAAGCCAGGTTAGGTAAACGGTCCTCATTATCCAACCTCCTCAACTGGTGTTATCACTCTGTACCGTTCGCACGTTCCTCCACGTCTAGGCGTGTAGTTTCTTTCGTCACGCGTTCCTGAAGCTGTCCCACGTTTCCCGAACTGTGGACATCCTTTCGACACGCTCCTCTAGCGCAGCCTCTGTTGACTTTGATGTCTTGGCACCAAGTCTTTCGCTCCCCGAGCGGTGAATGTCCTCACGACACGTTCCTCCAGCGGCAGCCTCTGTTGACTTTGACGTCTCGGCGTCACGTCCCTCGCTCCGCACAAGAACTCTGCACAATAAAGTTCTAATGTCATAACACTTGCGTAACACACACATATTGGATGATATGAGGTACATTACGTAACCTGGCTGATATAAATAAATCTGCACGTTCATTCACACACTCGAGCTCGTCCTCAATGACAGAATAGCACGTACTAACTACTCTTGAGCTATGTTAGGCTGAGCTGCGCCACTAAAACTCCGTGCAGATCCTTGACCTCGCGATCTCACGAAACTCATGAATACACGGACTATTTGTCACCAGACAAACCGCTGACAAGACAGCACAATACAGAATCCCTGTGTGAACTTATGCGTGGGCATACAGCTTCATCACAGCATGTGTGTGTTGATCAGATAAAAGATCCCATGTTCTTAGCATGATTCGTTTCCTTTTGCGTGGAGAATTGCGATCGAGTTTTGTGTGCGTAACTAGAATGTTGCACATTTCGCTAACTTGTAGCAAAGTCCGACCTAGATTAAGCTGGAAGGTTCTGGAAACTAGTGACCTCAAACATGTTGGTTACATTTCATGACCTTTATGTAATGCTCCTAGATTTTAGTGGAAGATTGTAAAAAAATCTAGACTGTTCTTTTTAACGAATATTCATGTTTTTGGTTACGCTTTGTTTACTGATTGGTTGAGTTGTGTAATTTGCGGGATTGTTAAGGGAATTTGTTACAGTATAAAAGAGAGTGTTAGAAAGTATGAGGATGCATCTTAAGAGACAGTGCATCAAAATGAGGACGCATTGTGCTGAGAGTGCATCGTGAGAATAAAGTACTGTTGGAACTGTTACTCCAGTGTGGTCTACAACCCTGTGTCACGTGTGACAAGTTGCAACTGAGTGAGGCTTTTCTACAAGAACCCTACCGACGTGAGTGTCTGGTGTGATTGCACGCTACTACGACCAC
>BTPG01000007.1:32829892-32979892 GCA_036245525.1 Semisulcospira habei | reverse complement strand
TGATTTAATGTTTAATGGCAATGAGTTCCAGACAGAACTACCAGAAAATAGAAGGCTTGACTTGTAGAGATCTATCCGTGGGCGGGGTAAGTGAAGCAAGTCATTCCTCGTATGTAGGTGATGCCGAGGGCTGAAGTTAAATATCATGCGCAGATATTCCGGGGCTTGATAATGAAATATTTTGTGCATGAGGACGCATTTGTTAAATTTGAGTTGTTCCTTCAGTGTAAGCAGGCCAAGGGATTTTATTTTCTCAGCCGTGGAAATAGGGTTAGGAATAATTAACTTAACTGAACGACGATACAGCGAGTTTAGTTTTTTAAAATGAAGTTCACTGCATTCGTCCCACAAAGAGGACGCATAGTCACAGTGGCTTTTAATGTGTGCGTGAAAGAACAATGTACAGCACTTTGTACTAAGAATATGTCTAAGTTTAGATAGCAGAAATACATTCCTGGACAAGGTTTTGCACAAACTGTCGATATGTGGCGACCAGTTCAGCTGGTCGTCAATTACAACTCCCAGTAGGCGGTGCCTGGATACTTGTTGGATAGGTTTATTGCCAAGTGACAGTTTCAGAGGGGCAGGATGTAGATGACGCTTTTGGCGGGTTGTTATCAACATGCTTTTGGTTTTAGAAGTACTGATTAGCATGCGATTTTGCGCACACCAATCTGACACTTCATCGAGACTCTGCTGGAGGATACAATTTAGCGTCGTTTCACGTTTGTCTGATGTATGCAGAGTTGAATCGTCAGCAAAGAGTTCGCATTTAACCTCAGGATTTGAGATGGAAAGAGGTAGATCATTGATGAATAAAGAAAATAAAAGAGGCCCTAGGATAGATCCTTGGGGAACTCCGTGCATCACTATACCTTCTTTCGAATACCGCCCATTTGAGTACACCTTCTGTCGGCGGTTACTGAGGTAGGAGGAGAAAAAAGCTATAGAGTTCGAATCAAGCTTATATACTGAAAGTTTCTTTAAAAGAATGTTGTGATCGACTAAATCAAATGCTTTGGTTAGGTCCAGAAAAACTGCACCATTTAATTTGGAATTGTTTATTGATGAGAGCCAAGAGTCAACAATGTGAACGAGGGCAGTATGACATGAGTGTTTAGGTCTAAAACCAGACTGAAGAGATACGAGGAGGCGGTGATTCTCCAAGAATTGGAGTAGGTGCTTATGAACGTGTCTTTCTAGTGGCTTCGATAATAGTGATAACACTGAAATAGGACGGAAATCGTTTGGACTTTTGGGATCTGTACATTTGGGAATGGGGACAACTTTAGCATCTTTCATGGCATCTGGAAAAATACCTTGCTTGATAGAAAGGTTGAATATAAATGTCAAGGTGTCAGCTGTGTATGGAAGGGACAATTTCAGTACCATGTTGTTTATTCCATCCAGGCCACACGATTTACTTGTTAGAGTAGAAATATATTTACCTACTTCAAACACTGTCATAAGAGGTATGGAGAATGACGCACCTGTTGCAGACTCACAGTGTGTGCGCAGTTTATCAGAACAACTGTAACTATCAGTGCCACTGGAAAAAGACTGTACAAGGGACTCAGCAATATTTAAAAAGTGGGAATTGAAGTCGTCTGGAGTTATGCCTGGAGAGGTAGCAGCATTGATGGAACTCCTCTTCTTTGTAAACAAATTGATTGCATTCCAGACACTTCGGGTATCCTTACCCTCTGCGATAACTTTTTCCGCAAGCGTTTTATGTGCTTTTCTAACTAAGGATTTTACAAGATTACGTTGTTTCTTAAAATCCGCAAACTTTTTCTGTCGTTTTAAGTCATCTCTTATTTTCATTGCGTGAATGATGTCCTATGACAACCAAGGCGGAAGGGTAGGGTGTTTAACGCGTTTAGTCCTTAGTGGGGCATGTTTATCGAGGACCCAAAGAAATAGCTTGTACCAAAGCGAGAGGGCTTCATTGGGATCATTAGTGTTATAAATAATGTGAAAGGGCGTGATTGAGAGGTCATGAAGAAAGTCATCTTTGTTGAACTTTGTGTAAGACCTGTATGTGATGGTAGTGTGGTGTTTGTGCTGGGAGAGAGAGAGAGAGAGAGAGAGAGAGAGAGAGAGAGAGAGAGAGAGAGAGAGAGAGAGAGAGAGAGAGAGAGAGAGAGAGAGAGAGAGAGAGAGAGAGAGAGAGAGAGAGAGAAATGAAATGAAATGAAACTTTATTTCTCAAGGATAAATGATTAGGTACACAGACCTTTTTTCAATCATGTCCTTGCACACGCACTCACACAACAATCTCACGCGCGTGACTAAAACTAATAAAATTAGAAAGGCAAAACGTAAGCATAAAAAACACCTAGTTAGCAGTCACTCACTCACACACACACACACACACACACACACACACACACACACACACACACACACACACACACACACACACACACACACACACTAAGAACCTGATTAAACATGAACGTTAAAAACTTAGTTTGAACAGCAACAGCAAACTCGACAACTCAATGCGCTCGAAAAACGCCGACACAACTACACAACTATGGGCTTAAGTTTCTTTCAGCTGCCGAAATAAGCGGGCTCTGAATGTGGACAAAGAAGGAGCCCCAGTAATGTCGATAGGCAACAGATTCCATAGTTTGGCTCCTGAGTAAGACAAACTAGTTTTGAATATATCAAGGCGCGGCCTTGGTATAGATAGATTGTTCCTCGTCGTTTTATAAGGCGTATGAGCAGGGCTAAATAGATCTGTTAGATAACTAGGCGTTTTAGAGTGGTAGATTTTAAACATAAGTACGCCTTTATTGTACATGAGTAACTTACGCAGAGGCAGCATGTCGAGAGCTTTGAGTCGGTCGTCGGTGCTTTCTTTACTATCCGGGTGGATTAATTTGGCTGCTCTACGATGAAGAGCATTAAGCCTTTTTATGCACGCATCTCTACATCCATCCCAAACTGTAGAAGCATAATCTATATTGGATTGAATATGTGCGTTATAAAATATTTTCCTTGTCGGTGTATCTGTAAAATAACGCAGTTTTGACAGAAGAGAGAGAGAGAGAGAGAGAGAGAGAGAGAGAGAGAGAGAGAGAGAGAGAGAGAGAGAGAGAGAGAGAGAGAGAGAGAGAGAGAGAGAGCTGCGCGCGCGAGAGAGAATGACGTCATATTTAGAGTATTATGTCAGTGTCTGCGTGGTGACGGAGTTGCTTCTTTTACGTCACCGCCACTGTCTGACTTTCTCTAGAAGTCAAGGATTTTTAGTGTTTTAATTCTTTCCTGACAGAAGTTGCGGGAAGGATACAAAGCTGGCTAACGACCTCATCCAATGTCTTTCTCCAAACTAGCTATATGCAAAAGTTCAAGTAAATATGAAAAAAATCACAGACTCTAATCTGGGTCAACCGACTTCTTATAAACGGTTGTTAGTGTCTTGAAGGAGACATTCAATTACAATATGCTCGGAGGCTGTCTTAGCCACCCACTTAAGAAAGTATTTCACCAAGTTTCAAGCTTGTGTGTACAGAAATATCGGAGTGTGATGACGCTCTATGCCCATGCATAGAGTTCACACAGGGTTTTTGTATTGGTACGGTCTTGTCAGCGGTTTGTCTTGTGACAAATATTCCGTGTAGGCACGAGGCCACGTGAAATCGTAGGGAGAGCGTTTTGCACTGAGTTTCAGGCGAGAGCTCAGTCTATCAGAGGTCTAGATAGCTAGCATGGGGCTATACTGTCAGTGAGGACAGACGTGTGTGAGATACCTTAGCCCGTATTCCAAGACTCTGAAACCTAGAATTCAGGTATGTTTTTATATGTATTATTGACAGCTGCCGAGTTAAAGATAGTATGCGTTAGTAAGAGTTAATTAGGTTGGGTAGCGTTGATTTGGTTCAGTTATGTTAGTTTGGAATTCGTTGAGATAACCGGTGAATTTCCTATGTAGCTATTTACCGAGATGGATAACTAAGGAATGTGAGGTGTGTATGCCTATGTCGTTTATGAAGGTAGTACGTGGTTAAGTATAGTCTTTTCCAATGTATGGATTAGTGTATGGCTAGAGTGTCAGGTTATAGTCTGTTTCAATGTAGTGACAGAGTTATGGTGTGTTACGGAAGTAGTTCGTGTTATGAAGCACGTGTGTGTGAATGAACGTGTGAGTTATTTGTATCAGCCAGGTTACGTAATGTACCTCATATTATCCAAGTTGTGTGTGTGTTTAGCAAGTGTTATGATATTAGGACTTTATTGTACAGATTTCTTGTGTGGAGCGGAGCGACGGACGCCGAGACGTCAGTCAACAGAGGCTACCGCCGAGGGACCTACTGCGAGGTCATTTCATCACTCAGGGAGTGAGCGACCGGTGCCGAGACACCGGGTCATCAGGGACTGCGCCACGGAGCGAGTCAGGAGAACGTCCACGGTACGAGAAACGGGACGACTCGGAAGCGTGCGACGCAAGAACTACATGCCTAGACGTGGAAGGACAGAACGTTGCTGAACAATAACACCAGTAAACCAGGTTGGATTGTGAGAGACCACTACCTAGTCTGGCTTTTACATTGTGTATGTGTATGCGGTGCTGATGTGCTTGTAGTGGGAAGGTGTGGTGTATATAATCGTTTGAGTGTTTTTTTTGTTGTTTACTTTTATAAAAGCCCACAGGAGAAAAAGAGCTAGTGTTTTGAGTTTTACCGCGTGAATGTGTCCGACTGAGTCAGTGGCGGTGTATGCGCCTGTTGTGTGAGAGTCTGTGTGTGCGACTGGGGTGAGTCTGCGTGCGTTACACGGAGATTCTCTTGTTTACATACATACACACACACACATACATACGCACATACATACATACATACGCACATACGGCGCTTCGCGCCAAATGTACGTTCAGCAGCGAGGTTAGTGTAACTAGACATGACGTAATTTTTATCTTCTTAGTTCAATTGTTAGAAGTTTAGCCTGCCCGCCTTTGACATCATGGACATGCTATTAAATTCGCCCCACCGCGACCCGTCCTAAAACGTCTCTTCTATAAATAGAATGGACTTAAAGTTCGTATAGAAAGTCGGTTGTACCGCATTAGAGTCTGTCATTTTGTTTGTGGTCATATTCACTTGAAATGGGGGATATAGCCAGACTGGAGAAAGACATTGGATGAGGTCGTTAGCCAGCTTTGTACCCTTTCAACTTCTTCATTAAAAATTAATTCTTTTCAGAAAAAAAATTAAAACAGACTAAAATCTTGACTTCTGGAGAAAGTCAGACGGTGCCGGTGACAAGAGAAGCAGCTCCGTCACCAGGCAGACATTGAAGCAATACTCTAAATATGACGTAATTATCACTCTCTCCTCTCTCTCTCTCTCTCTCTCTCTCTCTCTCTCTCTCTCTCTCTCTCTCTCTCTCTCTCACACACACACACACACACACACACACACACACACACACACACACACACACACACACACACACACACACACAGAGGAGCACAAAAGCCTCACAGTGGGTTACCTACCATTTCATGTGAAAATGGGTTCCCATATTTCTATTTATTCTAGGGCTCTGGAATTGATGCGAATGTTTAGAACTCACCTTATAACTAAGCTCTATAACTTAAAATAAAATAGACATTTTCTAGAAACAGAGCCACTAGATGCAGAAAAAATGGGTTTCTACCAAAAGTGGATGGGTGTCTCTCTCACACAAAAAAAAGGCATTACAGTCAAAATGGGTGTTTCACAACATTAGGCGTCTGTAATAAGGTCAAGTGCATGGAATACTTTTTTTTCACATTCATTTTTTTGTTTTGTTTTTTTCAACTTAATGTGTATGTATGCATTAACATTCTTAATATTGTATGGTGCAAAATTGAATGAACACTGGCCTGTAACCTTTCGATTATGATTTTTTACAGAGGAAATCTTTTAAACATTGCTACGTTTTGTCATTGTGAAGCAAAAAAGTTTATGCATGGCATTTATGTGAGCATTCTGGAATAAAACGACTTAAAAAAAAAGTACTCTGCAGTTTGAGACAAACAGCAACAGAGCATTTTGAATATTAACCCTTATTATTCGGAATACACCAGTGTGTGCAACGTGTGACTAAAATAGTCCAAAGGGTAGTGGCAGAATAGCTTGGCGCCTCTAGGCGCCAAGCTATTGTGGCACCACCCTTGAACTAATAATGCCATTGGTCTATGTCCTCATCTCTAAGTTCCGTAATGTAGCTTGCATATATGGCAGTGTACAAATTCGAAGCTTTTAGCCTCAGTATGATGCAGGTTAAAAAGTGTGGAAAAATATGAAAGACAGAAAAGACCCAGACGAAGAAACTAACACTTAACTTATTCTACCCCAGACACACCAGAGCAAAACAAAGATCGACCATGATAGTTCAAGGCTGATGCCAGAATAGAGTGGCGCCTATGGCCGCCAAGCTATTCTGGCATCACCCTTGAACTATCGTGGTCGATCTGTGTCCTGCCCTGCAACGCAGTTTTCAGAAGATGACTTCAACATTTGGGGATTCCGGTCTTGGGGTAGAATGAGTTAAAATGACAAAACAGAACACTGACATTAATTAATGAACTGACAACATGGGAAATCAATCACTTGAAACTTCAGCCTTTATTAATCACATCAAAGGTGCATGCATATAAAAACACAGTAATTGTTTGTAGACACTTCAAATCAAACAATCAAGAGCAGTCAAACCTTTTTCTGCCAACTTTGTGATGAGGAAAACTAGTTCTTGCCCAAGTTCGGCACGTAAAGGGTTACCGCGACTTATGTGCCTCTATTCATAAAATGGAGAGAGAAATATAATACTGAGTTCTAGCAAGTGTGACAATAAAGTTTAGCCGAGTTGGTATACCTCGTCCAGTGCCTAGGTTAAATGCACCAGTGGTGCCAATGTTGCTATATTGGCAGCAGACCGGTCGCTCGGACCGGTCTGGTGCACCCGATCGGTTTAGAGCGTGTGCTTTCTGCACCTGTAATGGGCAACCTCGGAGAAAGAATCACGTGAGCTTCGTTTGACTGCTGCAAAATAACACGAATAAAGAATAAACCCTTTCCCATATATGCAATCCAGCAATTGTGCATCCATCCTTATGCTAGCACCACGAAACATTACGCGATTTGGCAGATTTTTAAAAATAGCTTTTTTTAAACCCTCAATGGAAATGATTTTTGCGACATCTGCGTCGTTTGCGGCAGAAAGCACCGTCAAAGTTGAAGTTCGAGAAATGAGCGCACTACATGTACAATAGACTTGATTCAGTGGTGTTGGGCATGACTCAAGCCTCCGCCATCTCAACACAAAACTGGCGTGTTCGCGGAGATAAAAGGCTACAAGTTAAAACCGCAAACGAACCTTTTTTTTTGTTGACTGCGATCACAATCTTCTGCGTGAACGTACAAGACCACACTACAAGTGGACAAGCCAACCTGCGCGCGCAGTTCTGGTGCACATTTCCAGTCCGAGCGACCGGTCTGGTGCGAAAATAGCAACAGTGGCACCGCTGGTGCATTTAACCTAGGTAGAGGGCGAGGTATACCAACTCAGCTAAGGTTTATGCTTCCTGTAACTTTAGAAACAACAATGCACAGTATGCAAAGTGTACTTTATAGTAACCCCCCCCCAAAAAAAAAAAAAAAGTTACAGACATGTCCAAAATGATCCAGGAGTACATCCGATAAAAACAAGCTATACACACTGAAAAAATAACACTCTTGTAATAAATGTTTATCATGTTGACAATGGTTTTCTTATCTTATTATTGTCTTTCATCCCGATTGGTTGTACATTGCTGAACGTCCGGACGTGCCAGCACTGATAATGAAGGGGAAAAAATAAAATAAAATAATGAACAGAATATTGAATGTATGTCGCCAGCCAGTCTAATACGCTAAATAAACCTAAGATCATTTAGCAACACACATCCAAAATCAAGAGAGATACACCACCACCACCCTCCCCCCCTCCCTCCCCACCCCCCCTCCCCACAAAAAAGACAAACAAAAAAAAAAAAAAAAAAAAAAAACAACAACAACAACAAACAAACAAAAAAATTATTCAGACCCAAAAGGTGACTGTCAATCATGTAAAATGCAAAGAAAAGAAGTCTCACAAACCAGATAGGTGAGGCTAGCGCTGGCAGAATTGTATGCAAACCAAGGGGAATCACAGCGCTGGACAGACAACAGTTAGATCCCCTGCCCCCGCCTATCAGGCACCCAATCGCCAGCCCACAGAGAAATACGCAGGTATAGAATAAGACGATCATTTCCATCCTAACGAATGGATCAGGTCTCTTATATAACCCATGTCTTTCTCCGGAACTTAGGAAGTGGGCAGGAGAAACATACATACACAAACATGAAGGTGCGCTACTATATGTGGTCGGGTAAATACCCTGATTTCCCACAGTAGATGCACAGAACATTACACAACAATGTAACGATACAAATTTGCCTCGAGTTATAGATACTCACAAACCAGATAGGTGAGGCTAGCGCTGGCAGAATTGTATGCAAACCAAGGGGAATCACAGCGCTGGACAGACAACAGTTAGATCCCCTGCCCCCGCCTATCAGGCACCCAATCGCCAGCCCACAGAGAAATACGCAGGTATAGAATAAGACGATCATTTCCATCCTAACGAATGGATCAGGTCTCTTATATAACCCATGTCTTTCTCCGGAACTTAGGAAGTGGGCAGGAGAAACATACATACACAAACATGAAGGTGCGCTACTATATGTGGTCGGGTAAATACCCTGATTTCCCACAACTAGATGCACAGAACATTACACAACAATGTAACGATACAAATTTGCCTCGAGTTATAGATACTCACAAACCAGATTGTTGTGTAATGTTCTGTGCATCTACTGTGGGAAATCAGGGTATTTACCCGACCACATATAGTAGCGCACCTTCATGTTTGTGTATGTATGTTTCTCCTGCCCACTTCCTAAGTTCCGGAGAAAGACATGGGTTATATAAGAGACCTGATCCATTCGTTAGGATGGAAATTATCGTCTTATTCTATACCTGCGTATTTCTCTGTGGGCTGGCGATTGGGTGCCTGATAGGCGGGGGCAGGGGATCTAACTGTTGTCTGTCCAGCGCTGTGATTCCCCTTGGTTTGCATACAATTCTGCCAGCGCTAGCCTCACCTATCTGGTTTGTGAGTATCTATAACTCGAGGCAAATTTGTATCGTTACATTGTTGTGTAATGTTCTGTGCATCTACTGTGGGAAATCAGGGTATTTACCCGACCACATATAGTAGCGCACCTTCATGTTTGTGTATGTATGTTTCTCCTGCCCACTTCCTAAGTTCCGGAGAAAGACATGGGTTATATAAGAGACCTGATCCATTCGTTAGGATGGAAATGATCGTCTTATTCTATACCTGCGTATTTCTCTGTGGGCTGGCGATTGGGTGCCTGATAGGCGGGGGCAGGGGATCTAACTGTTGTCTGTCCAGCGCTGTGATTCCCCTTGGTTTGCATACAATTCTGCCAGCGCTAGCCTCACCTATCTGGTTTGTGAGTATCTATAACTCGAGGCAAATTTGTATCGTTACATTGTTGTGTAATGTTCTGTGCATCTACTGTGGGAAATCAGGGTATTTACCCGACCACATATAGTAGCGCACCTTCATGTTTGTGTATGTATGTTTCTCCTGCCCACTTCCTAAGTTCCGGAGAAAGACATGGGTTATATAAGAGACCTGATCCATTCGTTAGGATGGAAATGATCGTCTTATTCTATACCTGCGTATTTCTCTGTGGGCTGGCGATTGGGTGCCTGATATAGGCGGGGGCAGGGGATCTAACTGTTGTCTGTCCAGCGCTGTGATTCCCCTTGGTTTGCATACAATTCTGCCAGCGCTAGCCTCACCTATCTGGTTTGTGAGTATCTATAACTCGAGGCAAATTTGTATCGTTACATTGTTGTGTAATGTTCTGTGCATCTACTGTGGGAAATCAGGGTATTTACCCGACCACATATAGTAGCGCACCTTCATGTTTGTGTATGTATGTTTCTCCTGCCCACTTCCTAAGTTCCGGAGAAAGACATGGGTTATATAAGAGACCTGATCCATTCGTTAGGATGGAAATGATCGTCTTATTCTATACCTGCGTATTTCTCTGTGGGCTCGCGATTGGGTGCCTGATATAGGCGGGGGCAGGGGATCTAACTGTTGTCTGTCCAGCGCTGTGATTCCCCTTGGTTTGCATACAATTCTGCCAGCGCTAGCCTCACCTATCTGGTTTGTGAGTATCTATAACTCGAGGCAAATTTGTATCGTTACATTGTTGTGTAATGTTCTGTGCATCTACTGTGGGAAATCAGGGTATTTACCCGACCACATATAGTAGCGCACCTTCATGTTTGTGTATGTATGTTTCTCCTGCCCACTTCCTAAGTTCCGGAGAAAGACATGGGTTATATAAGAGACCTGATCCATTCGTTAGGATGGAAATGATCGTCTTATTCTATACCTGCGTATTTCTCTGTGGGCTGGCGATTGGGTGCCTGATAGGCGGGGGCAGGGGATCTAACTGTTGTCTGTCCAGCGCTGTGATTCCCCTTGGTTTGCAAAGAAAAGAAGTGCCCAACGGAGGAAGAAACAAGCTTAGAAAAGACGGTTACAACACAATTCAGTAAGATTTCGGGTAAATCCGCCTTGTCAAAACTGACAAACAAACAGAGAGATCAGTCGCTACTTATCTTTGTTCACAGAAGGAATGTGCTGCACATTCCTTCTGCCAATGAAGATAAGTAGCGGCTAATCTCTCTGTTTGTTTGTCTATTTTGACAAAGGGTATTTACCCGAAATATTAATAAATTGTGTTGTACCCGTCTTTTCTAAAGCGTGTTTCTTTCTCCGTTGGGTACTTGTTTAATGTTACACAGCATACAAAATGATCCAGGTGTACATCAGATAAAAACAGAGCTATACACGCTGAAAACAACCGAATAATAACGTTCTTGTAATAAGTCTTTATGTTGACAATGTTTGTTTCTTTTTCTCTTATTATTGTCTTTCGTCCCCAACCGCCGTTTCATCAGCAGTTCCATTTTCAAAGTTTTACATGTTATATACAGTATAAAAAATGATGCAGGCACACCAACCCCATAGTAGCACTCTTGTAATAAATCTTTATGTTGACAATGGTTTTCTTGCTCCTAGCACACGCCTCACATGAGTATTTGACAGCTCGCGCACACGCCCACATGGGTATTTGACTGCTCCTAGCACACGCCTCACATGAGTATTTGACAGCTCGCGCACACGCCCACATGGGTATTTGACTGCTCCTAGCACACGCCTCACATGGGTATTTGACAGCTCGCGCACACACCCACATGGGTATTTGACTGCTCCTAGCACACGCCTCACATGAGTATTTGACAGCTCGAGCACACGCCCACATGGGTATTTGACTGCTCCTAGCACACGCCTCACATGAGTATTTGACAGCTCGCGCACACGCCCACATGAGTATTTGACAGCTCGCGCACACGCCCACATGGGTATTTGACTGCTCCTAGCACACGCCTCACATGAGTATTTGACAGCTCGCGCACACGCCCACATGGGTACTTGACAGCTCGCGCACACGCCCACATGGGTATTTGACAGCTTGCGCACACGTCGCACATGAGTATTTGGCGGCTCCTAGCACACGCCTCACATGAGTATTTGACAGCTCGGGCACACGCGACGCCCCACATGGATATTTGACAGCTCGCGCACACGCCCACATGGGTATTTGACAGCTCGCGCACACGCCCATATGAGTATTTCACGGCTCCTAGCACACGCCTCACATGAGTATTTGACAGCTCGAGCACACGCCCCACATGGATATTTGATAGGTCGCGGGCCGGGCTTTGTTCAGTATCCCCTGCTTGTAACAGTAGTAGTAAAATGAGCAGAACACATTGGAGACGGCTGGCGGGGCAAGTGTGGAAATAGCCGCTCAGTTGGTTAAAACAGGCATCACTCTTCGCCTTCTTCTTGCTGTCACGATAGCATCGATGATGTGATCGGTATGCCAGTGCAGACGATGGTTTAGACGTTGTCATGTTTGTGGTCAGTAGGTGCTCAGTCTAGCACTGGTACATGACGGAAAACATGACACATGCCATTGGTTTGCTGAATGTTTAACCCAAGAAGCTGTCTGGGCTGGTTTTGAATAATCACCAAAGTAAATCCTGAGTTGTGTTGAGCCGATTCTTCTTGTTGGTGGTAGACCGGAAGTGAATTTTTGAAGGTCGAAAGTACATGCGTAATACTCAATGGAACACTTTCAGGCTTGAAAGTCGGCGGGGATAAGGACAATAAGGGAACCGGTAAATAAAAAATCTGAGGGTGATGGACAAAGAAAATCAATCAGTACAATAGAAAAGACTGTCGATCGGGAAAAGAATAAATAAATGGTAAAAATGGCCAGTGTATCTTAGAATTCCTGGCGCCTTTTCGGCATGCTCACCCTCTGCCCTTTTTTTTCCAGCTGATTTACGCCAAGGGCATTCCGACATCCTTACCCTTTGGGAACAAACAGACGACCACAGATAACAGTCGCCTGACGTATGGACCAAGAGCCCAACTCGTCATCACCAACGCCCAAGCAACCGACACAGGCTACTATAACTACACCGCTAGCGTCGCGTTTTCCGGCCAAACCAAAACAAGCTCGGTCACCACAGAGGCGTCGCTAGTTGTACAAGGTAGGGTCTTCACAAGAGCAGGCGACTTGTGGTATTGTTGTTGTTGTTGTTGTTATTATTATTATTATTATTATTATTATTATTATTATTATTATTATTATTATTATTATTATTATTATTATTATTATTATTATTACCTGTTACGTGGTAGTCGTAGTCGTAGTATGATACAATCACACCAGACGCACTCACGTATGGTTCTTGTAAAGAAACTTCACTCAGCTGCAACTCGTCATACGTGGCACAAGGTTGTAGACCACACTGGTGTAAGTTTCAACAGTACTTTATTCTTACGATGCACTCTCAGCACAATGCTGTCCACAAATGCATCCACACGTTGGTACACTGTCTCGTACAATGCATCCACAATTCTGATACACTGCGTCTCCCATACAATGCACACACATATTTCCTAACGCGCTCTTTTATACTATTACAGATTTCCAGAACAATCCGGCAAATTACACAACTCAACCAATCAGAAAAGTAAACGTAACCAAACTCATTAATATTCATTAAAAAGAAACCTCTAGATCTATTTACAGCCTTCCACTAACATCTAGGCGCATACCATAAATGTTGCTAACTGTAGCTAACATGTATACTATAAAGTCATATAATTATGAGGTCACTCGAAAGGTCGCGACACTGCCCAAACCTTCCCGTCTAATGTAGGTCAAAATTTACAACATTATAGCGAAAATATGCGTCAATCTAGCTACACAACAGAAATCGATCGCAATTCTCCAAGCAAAAGAAAATGATTCCTACTAAAAAGGTTCATAATTCCTATCCAAAATAACTCAAATGAAATTATGATCGTTCCTATGATCAACACACACATGCTATCAAAATAATAACACAAAGACAAATGTAACATTATCCCACCAAGCACCACGACGGCCGCAGTTGGTCCGAAGACGCTTTGCTAATGGGGATATTTTCTATTATTATTATTATTATTATTATATTGAAAGCCGGATGTAATAAATTCACGGGGGATCCAGATTATTGTGTAGTTATGAGCGAAGTGTGTTTGTTATTCAGTCCAATCCGCACCTCTCCAACATCGTGTTCGTCCTGAGTCTAACTGTCCAATCCGCACCTCTCCAACATCGTGTTCGTCCTGAGTCTAACTGTCCAATCCGCACCTCTCCAACATCGTGTTCGTCCTGAGTCTAACTGTCCAATCCGCAACCTCTCCAACATCGTGTTCGTCCTGAGTCTAACTGTCCAATCCGCACCTCTCCAACATCGTGTTCGTCCTGAGTCTAAAGCACGTTCTTAATTAAACGAACTTTAGTTCGCGAACTCTGACGAACTAGAGTTCACGATCTTGGACGAACCAGGTTGGTTCTTAATTGGACAATCTAAAGATACGGCGAACCTAGTTCGAAGTAGTTCACAAACCTCGGCAAACCATAGTTCGCTGTCGGAAAAGGTTCGCTGAACGTGTTGAGCAAACCAAGGCGAACCATTTCTCTGATTGGTCAAAACTTTTACCCTCTTCTGCGTTGGAGATACGAAGACAGTCACCGATACAAACACATATGGCGGACGGCGATATTTCACTCGTGCGAAGAACAAGGCATATTTTTTTTATTGATTTGTGGGAGGTGCAACGCTGTTTGTGGGGTCGCTACTGCAAGGAGTACAAAAACAAACATCGTTCAAATCGCGAAGCGGCATATCGGCAGCCATTTTGAACACCTTCGCAGACAGTAAGTACGCCGAATCAAGCACTTCAGGTAAGAAAGAGAACCATGGCAAACCTGGTTTGCTGAAGTTCGCCTAGGTTCGTTCAACCTCAATAAGAAACAAACCAAAAGATCGCCGATCTTCTCCGATCTAGGTTTGCCGATCAAAAGTTCGTTTAATTAAGAACATGCTTAACTGTCCAATCCGCACCTCTCCAACATCGTGTCCGTCCTGAGCCTAACTGTCCAATCCGCACCTCTCCAACATCGTGTTCGTCCTGAGCCTAACGTTCACGTCCCGTGCTGTGCGGAGTGGATGCCAGTGGTATAAGTGCGGAGTGGATGCCAGTGGTATAAGCTTCCATCAATGATCTTTTCTTTTCACTGGCTTGGATAAGTATTCCTTTTGACAATGACACCAAACACCGGGCAGAGTTAGGTAGGACTAGGCTCACCAGCTCGTGCAACTACCGGGCAGAGTTAGGTAGGACTAGGCTCACCAGCTCGTGCAACTACCGGGCAGAGTTAGGTAGGACTAGGCTCACCAGCTCGTGCAACTACCGGGCAGAGTTAGGTAGGACTAGGCTCACCAGCTCGTGCAACTACCGGGCAGAGTTAGGTAGGACTAGGCTCACCAGCTCGTGCAACTACCGGGCAGAGTTAGGTAGGACTAAGCTCACCAGCTCGTGCAACGGATCCCTCGTCCTTTAAAACACCTTCGCGGTGGCAAAAGCCCTTAACCCTGTTAGCCCCGAGGTCCCACTTCTCAAATTTCGGAGGTGTTGCTCAACGACTATGTACCAGTTGCAGGAGACGATATGACCATGCTATTTCAAGGGTAGTGCCAGATTAGCTTGGCGCCTTCAGGCGCCAAGCTAAACGGGCACTACCCTTGAATTATCATAGTCAAGCCATCTCCTGCTGCAGGGACTCAAAGGTAAATAGGTTAAGCTCAGAATGTGTGTGTTTATATTTCACAACCTTTGCTTTGCAGTGCCCCCGGAGACAGTAAATGATCGTCTCAGCTTGGTGTGGACGCGCGTAGCCCACGTGGTCAACAACGATTGGTTCATGACGCTGGTGTGCGGAAAGTTCATCACTCGAGGCCAGCCGCCGATCGAGGTCACTTGGATGGTCAGTGATTGTCGTGTGGTCTGTCCGCCTGCCTGTCGTGTAAACCCACATTTCACCCCTCACTCCTAGACAAAAGTCACGGGTGAAGGTTGAAGGGTTCACATGTGAAGGTTGAAGGATAGAGAGACAGTGCTGCACATTGTAATCAACACAAAGCGTGTGGACAACTCAGTGGATTCAAAATCGAATCATGTCGTAACGCATTCAAGCTCGAGGCCCCATTTCCCAACATCAGACTTGGCCCAAGGACACTTTGTGGCAAGACCTTTCTAAACATACCTTGTGACCTCTTTCAAAGGTCAAGTTCACAGGGAGTCGAGAAAGTGGCAGAAGTTTCACTTGCAAAATATGTGCCAGTTCCAGGAGATGGATTGTTCGTACAGGTCTGAAAATCTAGGAAATGCTTCCCTCAAAATTTATTTGGGAGTACATGATAATTCAAGGGTAGTGCCAGATTAGCTTGTGGCCTGATGGCGCCAAGCTAATCTGGCACTATCCTTGTATTATCATGGTCGATCCATCTCATGATGCAGTGTGCTGGAGCTAAATAGTTTAAACTGAAACAAAATCCGAAATTTCAAATCTAGATTTTCATGACAAAACAAAGACATGCTTTAACAAGAACGGCAAAACCCCGTGGCTGACGTGCACAACTAAACTGCATCGATAATCTGACCCTCCGTGACCTTGACCTTCTGTGACCTTAATTTCTGAAAAGTCACTCTCCTTCTTCATTCCTGATTTATGTCCCACGGCATTAAAAGTGATCAAGGTCAAGGTCACAGAAGGTACCGCGAAGTGCTGGCGGATACCCCAGCTTGCACCATAAGCGTAGAAAGCACTCCAAACACCGCCAACAGGTTACCCGCCGCCATTTTACTCTCCTTCGTTGTTGGCAGTCGTTCGTTGCGAAAACTCACTAATATGGTCATTATTATTATTATTATTATTATTATTATTATTATTATTATTATTATTATTATTATTATTATTATTATTATCATCACCGGTATTATTATTACTATTATTATTAGTATTATTAGTTTTATTATTATTATTATCATCATTATCATTATCGTTGTTGTTGTAAGAACCAGTCGCAAAACGTCTTCGGGCTCACGGCGGCCGCAGTGGGTCTGAAGAAGTTTTTGCTACTGGAGAACAAGTACTGGATTATCACGTCTCTCAAGTACTGGATTATCACGCCTCTCAAGACGGCATTTTTTCGCCGAACAGACTCCAGCGAGGAGCCTAGTGCGAAGCACCTTTTACAATTCCGACAGCGGCCACTTCCACCTAGTGCTGCCCTCTACGTTCGTTGGTGGCGAGTACAGCTGCTACATCCCGGACGAGTCCATCGCCAGACGCTGCGCGCCACCTGATCGCTCTCTGAGTTGGGAGTCATCTGTCATTTTAGACGAAGCAGTCGGTCGTCAGGTCACGCTAGACGGCAGACTGAAAAGGATTGAGATCGAAATGCACAACGGCTTTCGTGAGTATTACTCCATTTCCTGTACCGTTTGCGGGGCAGCACTCCGCGGATAGACCCATGTCAGCACTCCACAGATATAGACCCATGTCAGTACTCCCCAGTTAGACACATGGCAGTACTCCACAGATAGACCCATGCCAGCACTCCCCATATAGAACCATGTCAGTACTCCACAGATAGACCCATGGCAGCACTCCCCAGATAGACCCATGTCAGTACTCCACATATAGACCCATGGCAGCACTCCCCAGATAGACCCATGTCAGTACTCCCTAGATAGACCCATGGCAGTACCCCACAGATAGACCCATGTCAGTACTCCCCAGATAGACCCATGGCAGCACTCCCCAGATAGACCCATGACATTACTCCCTAGATAGACCCATGTCAGTACTCCACAGATAGACCCATGTCGGCACTCACCAGATAGACCCATGGCAGTACTCCCCAGATAGACCCATGTCAGTACTCCCCAGATAGACCCATGGCAGTACTCCACAGATAGACCCATGTCAGTACTCCCCAGATAGACCCATGCCAGCACTCCCCAGATAGACCCATGGCAGTACTCCACAGATAGACCCATGTCAGTACTCCACAGATAGACCATGTCAGTACTCCACAGATAGACCCATGGCAGCACTCCCCAGATAGAACCATGTCAGTACTCCACAGATAGACCCATGCCAGTACTCCCTAGATAGACCCATGTCAGTACTCCCCAGATAGACCCATGCCAGCACTCCCCAGATAGACCCATCTCAGTACTCCCTAGATAGACCCATGTCAGTACTCCACAGATAGACCCATGCCAGCACTCCCCAGATAGAACCATGTCAGTACTCCACAGATAGACCCATGATCAGCACTCCCCAGATAGACCCATGGCAGTACTCCACAGATAGACCCATGTTAGTACTCCCCAGATATACCCATGCCAGTACTCCACATATAGAACCATGTCAGTACTCCACAGATAGAACCATGTCAGTACTCCCCAGATAGACCCGTCAGTACTCCACAGATAGACCCATGCCAGCACTCCCCAGATAGACCCATGTCAGTACTCCACAGATAGAACCATACCAGTACTGCCCAGATAGAACCATGTCAGTACTCCACAGATAGACCCATGTCAGCACTCCCCAGATAGACCCATGGCAGTACTCCACAGATAGACCCATGTCAGCACTCCCCAGATAGACCCATGTCAGTACTCCACAGATAGACCCATGGCAGTACTCCTCAGATAGACCCATGGCAGTACTCCACAGATAGACCCATGTCAGTACTCCACATATAGACCCATGGCAGCACTCCCCAGATAGACCCATGGCAGCACTCCCTAGATAGACCCACACGGGGAGTACGCCACATGTACACTTGCATTTCATTGAGACAGATTGATTCCTTCGGGGATTAGGGCATTACATCCTAAGGCTGATTATTTAAGAAGCTGATTGTCCTATGAAGGCTACATTACATAAAAATATATGAAAAATAAACATATTTGTCGACCTATTAAGGGCCTTCTGCTTTCCATGGGGTAGCCCAAATTTTGTGTGCGCAGGAAACTCTTTTCATCAGGTTTTTCCGTGTGACGTTTGACTTTGGCTTATGTCAAAATATGGCCATATATTACCTAGTTATCGACCCTTTTTGATTTTGACTTTTGTGAACGGTCACTCAGATTTGTAAGATCCTGCACAAAGTATCCCCTGTACCAATTTTGAAGGTTTTGATTTGAATAGTCTCTGAGAAACTGCCAACGCTAAAGTTTACTACAGACAGATGGACGATGGGCTGGCGACAACAGACGACGGATGACCTACGGACGGGCGACCCAGTATGCAAAGGTCATCGGGCCCCGACGGCCGCTGTGGACACGAAAACGTTTTGCTATTTGGGGACGGATGATCATAGACTCACTTTCGCACGTGTGGAAATAAATATCTTGATGAAACATGTCAGGTGCTCTCCCCCGCGTCTCTGAGGCATTAACTTGATTCACTACAACCTGCTGTTGTGTCAGCTTCACGTCCGTCTCAGCAGTAGAGATACAAGATTGGACAGTTAATGCCCACCTAATCAATAATCGATCATTTTATTTAATCCTCTCGGTAATTATACAAGCCCATGCCAACAAAGACAGTCAATACCTTTATTACCTAGCCATTTTATTTCCACTCCAGAAATCATTCAAAGCAACGATTTTTTCATCAGCTATCAACCCGCGATTATTAAGTCAGATCTCCCATCCTCACCTAAATAATTAATGCTGACATTGACTTCTTTAAACAAAGGCTAATTATTCAATCGGCATTTACAGTTTTTTACCTTTGTCAATGCAAACGAATTGACGATCAGCTGTTTTCGGGAAATGACTACTTGTAATTGTGGAAATTCCCTTTAGGTATAATTGCCACAATCAACAGCTGAAAACAGGCACCAAGATCAGCGTGTACAGAGCTGTGGTCCTCACCACCCTGCTGTATGGTTCCGAGTCCTGGGCCCTCTACCGCAGCCAACTACGACTCCTCGAACGCTTCCAACAGCGCTGCCTGCGTACCATCCTGGGCATTCACTGGAGTGACTATGTCACCAACGTCGAGGTCCTTGAACAGGCTGAAACTGTGAGCATCGAGGCTTTGCTGCTGCGGACACAGCTCCGCTGGGCGGGGCATGTCTCCAGGATGGAGGATCATCGCCTACCAAAGATCACCCTGTTTGGCGAGCTTGCTACTGGACACCGTGACAGAGGGGCACCAAAGAAGAGATACAAAGACTGTCTCAAGAAGTCACTTAGTGCCTGCCAAATCGACCACCACCAGTGGTCTTCGCTTGCTGCGGACCGTGACACCTGGCGCTCCACCATTTACAAGGCAGCTGTCTCCTTTGAGGACTCTCACAGAGCTAGCCTTAAGGACAAGCGGCTCAGGAGAAAAAACAGAGATGCCGCAGCTCAGAACCCTGGCCATACCTTCCCCTGCAGCCACTGCGGTCGAACCTGCCTGTCTCGGATTGGCCTCCGCAGCCACGAACAAGCCTGCAGACGTCGTGGGCAACTCCTATAAAATCTTCGTTCGCGAAGTCAAGCCAAGTTAGTTTATAATTGCCACATCACAACACCCCACCCAGAAGTAAGTGACGTCAATGTTGCTATTAGCAACTGACCTCACGTGCCTAGCTCATGACTCTTAACACATGACAAAGTATTGCGCCATCGAGACATTTCTAGGATTTTTGTTGCTGTGAGAAGATGTGTTATTTGTGTCAGCCATTGGAAGTATTACAAATTCCGGACTTCATATTCAGTGCAGTGATACATCTTGTAGAATATTACTATTGTGCGTTATGTTGAAACAACAAAAAGGTTAGTGAGCCGAGACTAAAGAAAACTTACTGTTAAATTGCCGAGTGTCGAGTACAACCGGGTTCAGTATTGCGTTCTGCTTTAAACACGGCTGTGAGTGAAAAACCGCGGTTTTAGTTTCTTGGTTGTACCGTATGCTAAAGCATGCCGGTCTCAATGTAATAGGACAGTTATTCTCGTCAAGTTGTTTAATTTATCTAGGCAGTGTCACGTTTACAGGCTGATGTCGACCTCTATTGAATATAGGTGTGCTGTCACACACCGGGACCGCTAACGGTGCAGTAAAGACACGACCAGTTATGTGTTGAGGTGCCGCAAAACAGAGCCATTCGCTATCACTTCCGTCTCATAAACAACTAAGAAATGAGAGACAGAACACAGAGTTAAATGACTCTTAATACAAAGTCTTCAATCTTCTGTTTACCCCCTGGCCATTAACACCGTTAGCGCGGTTTCTAAGCTAGATTGTACGTAGCAACCACCGCTGGCGGTAAGCAGCAAAGACTGCAGACAGTGTCATTTGAGTACAGCGAGGAGACCAATATGTCACCAGCAGAGACAGAACACAGAGTTAAATGACTCTTAATACAAAGTCTTCAATCTTCTGTTTACCCCCTGGCCGTTAACACCGTTAGCGCGGTTTCTAAGCTAGATTGTACGTAGCAACCACCGCTGGCGGTAACTGAACAGCCCGGCGAAGACCGCAGACAGTGTCATTTGAGTACAGCGAGGAGACCAATACGTCACTAGCTGCAATGCGGAAGTTGCCGATCTACTCTTATTTTATATTTAGAGGCCTGTAACGTCTGTAGCAACCAAAAACAGAGACAGAACACAGAGTTAAATGACTCTTAATACAAAGTATTTAATATTCTGTTTACGCCCTGGCCGTTAACACCGTCAGCGCGGTTTCTAACGTAAACAATGACATAGGGCCTTAGTAACGTGACGAAGTGCACAGTGCCAATTTGAATACACAGTCGCCGCGTCTATATCGTGTCATACAACTGAAATGCTGTGAAGTTTTCTGCGGACTGGAGTCTACAATATTCAAGCATGCTGAATAAAGATTTTGTGTCTGTCTGTCTGTGTGTGAGTGCTTGTGTTTGTAGGTATGTGTGAGTGCGTGTGTGTGAGTGCATGCATGTATGCATCTGTGTGTGTGTATGCGTGTGTCTGTCAGTGTGTGAGTGCATGTATGTATGTGTGTGAGTGTTTGTGTGTGTGTGTGTGAGTGCATGCGTGTATGTATGTATGTGTGTGAGTGTTTGTGTGTTTGAGTGTGTTTGTCTGTCAGTGTGTGAGTGCATGTATGTTTGCGTGTGAGTGTTTGTGTGTATGAGTGTGTTTGTCTGTCAGAGTGTGAGTGCATGTATGTATGCGTGTGCATGCGAGTATGTATGTGTATGTATGTATGTATGTGTGTGTATTATGTGCATGTATGTGTGTGTGTGAGTGCATGCATGTATGCATATGTATGTATGTGCATGCGTGTATGTATGTGTGTGAGTGTTTGTGTGTGTGTGTGTATGTGTGTGTATATGTGTATGTATGTGTGTATGCGTCTGTGCGTGTATTTATGCACGTATGTATTTAGTGTTAGAGATATGATAAAAGATATTTCAAGAACATTTATACCATTGACTCTACATCAATACCCCAAAACACAGTTATTTAATAATAACCACACACACACACACACACACACACACACACACACACATACACACACACACACACACACACACACACACACACACACACACACAAAAACAACAACATTCTTATATACACTTGATACAAATTTAAGTTACCTACATATACTTGATAACAAATTTCCAAAGTCACCTATAACTGCCAAATAACTTTACAGGTAACTTTTAGTTCCTAATAAATTAGTTGGCTTAAGTTCTTATGAGTGACTTAAAATAAGAATTTATAAGAACTTACAAGTTTTTGGATCCAAGTCACAACTTACTTGGACAGATTTGGATCCAAGTCACAACTTACTTGGACAGATTTCTCAAGTTACAAGGACAATATAAAAACTTTTTTCTCAATAGTAGTCTGGTGGTGGGTGGATGGCATCAAATGGGCAGGCGAGAAAGACATGACATCTCTTTGCGAAGAGAATGATAAAATAATGGATTACCAAAACTGATTGTTAATTGCTTATAAGTCCTTGACCCTTTTCATAGTTTCTTCTATGCCTATCTTTTTCCCTTCCTCTAAAAAAGATTTCTTTAGCTCTTCAACATTCACGGGTTGACTACGCATTTTATTCTGTATTTCAGATTTCTGTTGTTTGTAATTGGCCAAATCATCCTGCACTCTTTTAAATTCATGATCGTCAATTTTATTATTGTCTAAAGCCTTACTGATAATAAGTTTCATACTGCTCAGCTTAGCTCCAGTGAGCGTACTCAAGGCTTCATGCTTCTGCAACTTTGAATGAAATCTTTTGTTAAGGGTTTCCAAACCAAAGCATGCCACACCTGCGGCAGCACCAACACCTTCAATAGCAATTCCTATGACACTTCCCACTCCCGTCGCAAACAGAGCTAAACCAGTGACAGATAATCCAGCTGAAACCACACCCACAGCCATTGAAGTCTTGTGTACAGAATTGAAAACCGTTTTATATTGTCTTTTGCACCGGGAGTATTTTGCCTGTTCTCCTTCCAAATACTTCAACGCTTCTGTAATATTCATTAATCGGAATGAGTCTGCCTGTAATCTTTCATCACGCACAATAGGCTCAAGTGGTTCAGGTGGTATTTGTGGATACAAGTTCACCATTTTTTTATGACAAATATTTTTTAATCAGCGAATTCATTTTGTAATTCTTCAAAGGTATACAATTTGCTAACATAATAAAACGAAATAAGATCTATGTGTTCCAGTTTAATGTAAGATAGATTAACTAGAGTTGTTTTATCGACCACTATTTTAACAGCAGGATTACTACTCAATACGTCTATATCTACACCTTTCCTAATAGCTATAATGACCTTTGTTGACTCTTTTACTGTGTCATCCCATGTAAGTTTGATTCCCTGTGCAATTTCTGCTTCTTTTACAGAATCCACAGACCTCATGAGAATTTCAAAAACTATTGTGGCTTCTCTAGCTATGGTAAAGCTATCTGGGACAAACACAACAGAAGTATCTGTTCTACCCTTTCTATTTGTAAGAAGATAACCTTCGTTTTTCATACTCCTGCAGTTTTAGTTTTTCTCTGCTGCTACTGACGTCCACGAAATAGCTCGGAAGAAGACTCACAAGTAACGGCCCAGAGTTAATAACTTTCCTAAATATAAAGGGACCTTCATCAGTAAAAAATACATAAGGATTAATAAATTAAAACTTTATATCCCAATCAATTGCAGGTGCAGCAGGCTCACGTGGAACAGGAGCAGGAAAAACTACCCACTTATTATTCAAATGTTTAAAGACGTAGAGCGCATTATGCTGAGGAATAGTCTGAACAGTAACATCACGAAGTTGACCAAGTTTAGGAAACTGTCTCTCAGTATCGTCTTTGACATCATCGATTATCTTCCGCTTGTACAATCCATTGGAATCAAGTTCAAGGCCATATACCTCTCCCACCTCTCCTTTTTCATCAAAACCCCGCACATCACCCAAATCTTTCAACTCTATTACTGGACAGACAACCGGTGTAATTCTCGGCTTTGGACCAAGACCGCTCATTTTTATAAAACAAAAATAAAATTTATTTCACTTCCAACACAACAGTAAAATCATGCATCTGAACTGGTTTACCATCCTGATTAGTTACAGATAAACACAGTGATTCAAAGAAACTGGAACCTAATTTTTTAAACTGCAAATTAGGAAATCTAGCAACCACACTTTCACAATATGGGGCAGTTCCAGTCGGCAAGCATCTTAACAAAGTTGAAGGCTTTCCATTGTGATCATTTTCAGTTGTGTTCAGTTCTTTTAAATAAACATTTAGCAATGTGTGTACTGACAAATGAACAGGGTATCTTCCAGTTATTTTATCTCCAACTGTCGTAGGTAACCAACCCTCAATATTATCACTTCCAAAACCAAATGCCCATTTCTCATCCCTAGAAGTTATATGTCTGCCTATTAAACCGAGTAAATATGCAAGTTCACGTGAAATTATAGGCTGACTACCTACAGGAAAATCTAATGTAACACGTAAGTTAGCCGGATTTAAAGTTGCTTTAATTTTTAATTTACTTTGAAACCATTCAGCTAAAGTACAAAAGTCATAATACCCAGATGGTATAAAGTGTGTTTTAGTGCCCAAGCCACTATTACCAGCATTGCTATAACTTACATGAAAACTTGTATCATCTGTTACATTAAACCACTTTACAGTGTAGAACATTTCGTGGATAGCTACAGCCTTGCTACCATCATGATTATCAATCCCATTGGTTAACCACTCTGGTTTGTTTGTGTCAAGATTTGTTAAGGTTATAAACATTTTTTTATTATCACATAAAAAAGCATAATGGAATTTAAATCACCAACAATTACCACTGTAAATGCATTTCAATTTAACGTGGATGCAAAGTACAATGTCGCGCCTACTTATGACCAGAAAATAATTCAACTAAATCAGCTTGATATAGCTTTGTCCGAAGGTGATTTATTTCAAGTGAAAGTGCCGAATCCATATGATCATTACCTAAACCCTCCAATTACAGCTGATGCAACTGCAAAAAAGTGGTCCTCAAGCCCACTACAGATGTTTCAAAACCAACTTAACTTTGCTATACTATGCTCAACTACTGGCTGTGGTGTTTCTTTTACAGACCATTTGAATCACCCAAACAAACTGATTAAGTCTATCGTTTCCACACGTATTACCAGCTTAGAAGAATACTGTCAGAACTGCATACCCCACTGCCCACTGAATCCAGTTTTAATCAGTTTAACAATCCCATGGATTTGAAATCCAGACCAAAAAGGTGACTGCCAAGCGTGTGAAATGCAAAGAAGTACCCAACAGAGAAAGAAACACGCTTAGAAAAAATGGTACAACACAATTTATTAATATTTCGGGTAAATACCCTTTGTCAAAATAGACAAACAAACAGAGACATTAGCCGCTACTTATCTTCATATGCAGAAGGAATGTGGCAACTGAAGGTGATGTAAAAATAAAAAGAAAAAGAAAAGAAAAGGAAGAACAAAAGTAAAAATGACGTCAAAGAAAGATGTCTGCATATGAAGATAAGTAGCGGCTAATGTCTCTGTTTGTTTGTCTATTTTGACAAAGGGTATTTACCCGAAATATTAATAATTGTGTTGTACCGTTTTTTCTAAGCGTGTTTCTTTCTCCGTTGGGTACTTCCATGGATTTGAAAGCATTTGAACGCATCTGTAATGAATTTAACATCAGTACAAAGTATGACTTTACACAAAAACTTGATGATCACAAAGGCATGGATACATTGTATTATGCTATGAGTCACAGACAATACCCTCAAGATTACTGGCCTCCCTACTCTTCATTCTCATCAAAATCTGAAGTCTGGTTAGGCTCAATAGAACAGAAACAGTCTAATGCCTGGACCACATTTGTCTTAGATAAGAGTGACGGGTTTACTCAAGCAGGAGTTGAACGCATAAATGAGTCTATCAGAACATATGTGTGGTGTATACTAGGAGCACAAGCTCAAACAAAATCAAATATTTTAAATGGGAGTGGGAAATTTGAAGCACAAAAACAGTTTCTTGCAAATGACTTTCTTAGTCACTTTCTTAGCGCCCCCTCTCTTTCCTATCTTTTTTTTTTTGTGTGCTTTGGCCACAGTAGATCAATGATCACTGGTCGATCATGCACATTTCTCTCCCCTGACAGTGCTATAACCTACTTTACTTTGTAACCTTCCTAAAATATTAGCACTGGCAGTCTCCCCTTTTCTTTTCATTTATCACTACAATATCGACTGCAACCCCTTCCCCCCTTTTGGTAGGTTCTCTTTTAGGGTGCATGGAAATTTAACTCTAGGTGGTGGCATGGAATGTATGCCCCTGCAGACACCACAGTAAAATGTGGTTGTCATTGCAGGTAGGCAGAATTTCCTGCCTCCTCCAGTATTGCCGATGGTGTGCTGAAGAGGTCGCAAAGACCGAAACAGCTGTCCACACCGGCTAAATATCTGGACCCCCTTTGGGGGGACCTAGATTTAAATTTCCATGCACTGAGTGGCTGGAACAGTGGATATGTGATACGCCCCCCTTCGGGGGGGCTTCCATATGCATTGCTTTCAGTCACTTTCTTAGCGCCCCCTCTCTTTCCTATCTTTTTTTTTTTTTGTGCTTTGGCCACAGTAGATCTATGATCACTGGTCGATCATGCACATTTCTCTCCCCTGACAGTGCTATAACCTACTTTACTTTGTAACCTTCCTAAAATATTAGCACTGGCAGTCTCCCCTTTTCTTTTCATTTATCACTACAATATCGACTGCAACCCCTTCCCCCCTTTTGGTAGGTTCTCTTTTAGGGTGCATGGAAATTTAACTCTAGGTGGTGGCATGGAATGTATGCCCCTGCAGACACCACAGTAAAATGTGGTTGTCATTGCAGGTAGGCAGAATTTCCTGCCTCCTCCAGTATTGCCGATGGTGTGCTGAAGAGGTCGCAAAGACCGAAACAGCTGTCCACACCAGCTAAATATCTGGACCCCCTTTGGGGGGACCTAGATTTAAATTTCCATGCACTGAGTGGCTGGAACAGTGGATATGTGATACGCCCCCCTTCGGGGGGGCTTCCATATGCATTGCTTTCAGTCACTTTCTTAGCGCCCCCTCTCTTTCCTATCTTTTTTTTTTTTTGTGCTTTGGTCACAGTAGATCTATGATCACTGGTCGATCATGCACATTTCTCTCCCCTGACAGTGCTATAACCTACTTTACTTTGTAACCTTCCAGTTTCTTGCAAACCTTGAAGATTCAATTAATTCAGTAGTAGATCTCCCATCAAGCATACAACACTACCAAGACGTTCTCAGATATGCCAGATCGAAATTTGACTTTGTAGTTGGCATCGGGCTATACATGTTGCCATCTGACCTTCAACTCCAAATGGGGACAATAACAAATTATAATAATGAAATAATTGTTGCTGGGCATGATAAAAAATTAGGCCTCAATCAATCTGTAAACTTGAGCCCAACAACCACACACCTATAACCATTAAAACCATTAATAACGCCAGTAACGCCAGTAACATCATCATCACCTGTACAGACAGTAACGCCAGTAATGTCAGTAACAGCCCCAGCATCGGCACCGACACCTGCACCTGCACCGGCACCAGTACAGCCAGTAACACCAGCACCAAACACACATGAGTCAGAGAGAACTGCATTGGTAATTGGCCTTACTGGATTAGGAATATTACTTCTTTACCTCTTTCATTAAATATCCTATAATTAACCCTCCTACTGTCACCAAAAAGACCCACACATGTTTTGCCATAAACCCTACTATCTTTGCTGCTGTACTGATCAACCAACTGACAACACTCCCTATTATGCCAGGCAAAGCATCCATTGCTTTTACAGCCAATTTCTGAAGCAAGTCTGATATATGAGACAACTGTTTTTTTTACCCATGCCTGTAATTCTTTTGGGTCTGATGGAACTGGAGGAGCTGGAGGGGCTGGGGTGCTACCACCTGGTCCACCTGTTACAGCTAACACTACAGTACTAATAATAAATCCAAGAGCAGTAATTAAACTTGCAATAGTGATACCCTGCTCTCTGAAAAGTGTTTTCAATCTCTCAGCCAATGTTGTGTCTTCGTGAAGTATTTTTTGAATAGTTTCTCTAATCCTGTTGACCTGAATTTTCAGTTTTTCTTTTCCAATTTCAATCACTTCTAGCCGCACGGATCTTTCTATCTGCAAATCATTTAATCTGTGTTTTATTCTTTCTTTCATTTCTGTGTCATAATCCTCATCATCAGCTTTAGCTAGTTTTTCCTTTCTTTTTCTATGTGATTATCAAGCTCCCCTAGTTTGGCTATATTATTCACAAGCTCACCTCTGATTGACTGCAGTGTTTTATCCAACCCCATAATTTCCCTCATTGTCAAAGGAGAATCACCCATTGTATTTAATGCCTCATTTATTTGCCCTTCTGTAAATGAAGTTTCATGTATTACCTTGGCTTCTAATTCTGGCAGATTTGTTACTTCAGTCATTTCAATTTCTTGTCCAGCTGGCAACCTTGTTTGTACGTCATGAAGGGTACTAGCAAGTCGAGGTGGTAACTGTTTATCTCCAATACCAAGTTGACGCAAGGCGCCAACACCACCTTCACTTTTGATTGTACTTAAAGCTCTAAACTTGCCAGGGTCTCTTTTGTTAGTCAATTGTACTTTTCCTTTGTCAAAAGTGTTTAAATATAAATGACCTTTTTCATATTCAAACTGATTAGGATCTATTTCATCTGGGCGGTCACCAACACTATCATAAAACGAGTTTATTTTGTCTTTTAACAGTTCTTGATACATACTAGAAGTATTTCCCATTCGAGTTACATCTGTTGCACCAGTATCATAGTCATTCATGTCATCCATTTCAAAATCTTCATGGTTAAATCCTCCCGCTGCCATTGTTTTTATTAATTTAATTTTTTTGATTTTTGCATAATAAAATGACACAGTCCTACGGATCAAAGTTAAACTACGTGAACCTCTTGGTGTTAAGGGCATTAGACAATCAATTGTTGTCACAAACAATCCTAGCACCATAGATCAAAACCAAACTCTCACTGTAAAGTTTCCAAACCTAGGTCCCAGTGATGTTATTGTTCCTGGTACTGCACGCCTTGCTTTTAATATTGAACTTTCATCAAACACTGATGACAAAAGAACACTAGTTGGCAACCTTGGCAGAGCAATTATTAAGACTATTAAAGTTAAACTTGAAGGCCAGGAAGCGTTTAGTCTTGATGATGCTGATGTATTCTACTGTTACAAAGATATGTGGCTCACAAGTGAAGAAAGAGAAGACCGTATTTATCAAGGGATACAGTCTGATAATGTTGCCAAACTCAGAATCAATGCATCAGATAAATCAACAACAGAAGCCAAGGACGTTATTGTGGCAGAAACATATGGAAATAGATTTTGCATTCCACTTGAATTTGAAATCCTAACAGCGCATTTGCCTTATTATCAAGGAACACTAAATGACCATCTGAGTTTTGAACTAATTTTCAATGACTACTCTAAAGTTATTAAATCAACTGACACAGATGCAACATACAAGATTTCTAACATCTCTTTCGAATATGAAATTGTCACACATGCTCATTTAGCTACTCTAATTCAAAATCAGTACCAGTCAAGACTGCCGATTTATTATAATCATGTCATAAGACACAGTTTGATTCATAAAGACAAAAGCGACCCAATGTGGAACATCAACTTGAACACACCTGCTAGGTCACTGAAAGGCATTCTTATGTTGTTTGTTGAACCGGCGAGTCCATACAAATGGGATTCAGAAACATTTTACAATCCAAAGATTACTCATTTGTCCTGTACTATTGAAGGCCGTCCTAATCAAGTGTATGCTTCAGGTATGCTACCTTATCAGCACTATGATGAGATCACAAAATATTTTGCAGGTGGAAGGCTTAGAGAAAAACCAGCAAACATGGCATGCAAAGATCTGCATCTGTATGACGTAAGAATCACTCAATACCTGACAGACAAGTGTGCACTATGGCTAGACCTGCGTAGTACAGACGACGACTACTTACATGGGTCAGGTCATACTGTTGAAAATGGTAGTGACGGAATTACAATCCAAATTTAAAAAAAAAGACTGAAACTGCTGGAGCAATAAATATATATTTGTATCTGATTTATGACGCACAACTCAATATTGCAGAAAGCAGACTAAGTGGACACATATATTAATTATATTATATATTAAAATGAACTTGATGACACTTGACCCCCACTGTGGCTTGTCTTGTGGTGCCACAGGCTGTGGAAAAACTGAATTTGTTCTTAATCTCTTACAAACAAGATACATCCATCATTTTGAAAACATTGTGATATTTTGGCCAACAATCAAATGCAACAAAGCTTATCACAACCGTTTATTCATTTGGACTGACAGCAACATTTACTTAGTTGACCCTGAGAAAAAACTGAACGACTACCTGCAGTATTTTTACAAGCAATTTGAAGGACACCCAACCCTGTTCATAGTAGATGACTGCTCTGCAGATAAGGATATTTATTGTTAAAAAGAGAAACACACTGGCAGAACTGGCCTTCAGTGGCAGGCATGCAAATATCAGTGTCTGGATTCTCACTCAAAAATATAATGCTGTACTGAAGATTTTCGTGAACAACTAAAGTTTATCTGTTTGTTTTACTGTAAGGATCATGACAGCTTTGAAGACTGTCTCAGAGAGAATGATGTCATACCCAATAAACATGAACGAGACTGTGTAAAAAACAAACTCAAATCAACTAAGCATCTAAAGCTTATTTTAAAGACAGATCAGCCCACAGGGTATGGATTAGTGAATTAATTTAGCCTTATGGTTTGTCTTTAAAAAATGACAGACAGAAAAACCATTGATATCACAGACTGCTTCAAAGATGTTAAGTGCATTTTTGACTTTAAAACGCATGTTAAAAAGCCATTTGAGCTTGGTATAAAACTCTCAACACCAACACTGATAAGCATGGTATATAATGTGACTTTGGGGTATTCTGAATGTTTTCCATGTTATGAGTACGAGACTGTTGATCTTAGGACACATACCTTTAGAGTTAATGATGCTAACTGCGACTGGTTTGAGGCACTGTGTGAACACATATTCAGACAACTATGTAAACTACATGATTATATTGAAGACGTTACAGTCAATAAAGTGGTATTACACCTACAGCGCAAGCAGTAATATTTTTTATTATTTTGTCGGACAAATAAAAATGACACTCAACACAATTGATGTTACAGACTGCTTTAGTTATATCCAGCACTTTGATCAGTTAAGAACAGATTTCAAACAACTGGACATAACACCAGTATCAACACAGGAGATGATTTATGTGTCATATCAAATGGCTTTAGAAATTTTTGAGGAGTTACCATTTGTAGAGTACATGCCTGTTGATTTTAAGACACATACCTTTGAAGTTGATGATCACTGGTTTGTCTCAGTGTGTGAGCAAATATTCAGACAACTATGTGAACTGAATCTGTTTATTGTAGGTGTTACAGTCAATAAAGTGGTATTACACAAGGTGTAATTTTTTATTTATTATTTTGTCGGACAAATAAAAATGACGGACAATGCCCAAAGCTCATCTGGCTTAAGAAACGTGTTTCACACAACAGACTTGCCTATATCCAACACTTACAGTGTCTATGAATCGATAGAAAGATCTTTTTCTGTCATACAAGATAATCTTCTTTCTGGTAGTGTAAAGATTCAGATTGTTGCAAAAATAGAATTTACCAAGGTAGATGGTGAAGTGATTGTATCTTATATCTCGACAAGACAACACACAGTTAATTCAAAAAGAGAATTGTAAAAAGTGTTTAGAGAAAGACTGTTGCCTGACTTCCTTGAAGCAATCGACAGAGCAAAAATGCAGGGGTCTGGTTGGCATGAAGGTCGTGTACATGAACTGCAACTAAAGCAGTCAAGGTATCATCCTATTTTAGGCAAATCATGGCTGCCTCTACCAAAAGAGGTTGCAGACAAAAGGCTGTAGTCAATATTCAGAACAATGATAATTTATGTTTTATGTGGTGTGTGCTTGCTAATCTACACTTTGTAAAAACAAAACCTGAACGTGTATCTAACTATACCAAATTTGTAAATGAACTCAACTTCAGTGGCATAGATTTTCCTGTTAAGGTAGAGGACATAGATTTGTTTGAAAAACTAAATCCTGGTATATCTGTAAATGTGTATGTATGGGATAATGAGTCTGAGAACAAGTTACAACCACTTAGAGTATCACCAATTGCCCCAACCTATGGACAGTCAGAAGATAAGCATGTTGACATGTTACTAATACGTTCTGGTGATAACTTTCACTACACAATTATCAGAAGTATGTCAAGACTAATTCATCATACAACAAAACATGATGGTAAACAGGAATTTTGTAAAAAATGTTTACAGAGGTTTTCCTCTATTAGAGTAGCACACAAACATGTCCAGCACTGCAGGTCGGCTGATGACATTCAAACAATACTGAGGTATCCAGATCCTGGTAGCAAAGTATATTTTAAGAACTATGGGAATCAGCAAAAGCTGCCGTTTGTAGTGTATGCTGATTTTGAATCACTGGTTGTACCATATGACGGTCCTGTTCCAGAATCATTACCAAAGACTATAAAGTTGAGTGACCAAGTGGTGTGTTCTTTTGGATATATTCTTGTTAGGTCAGACGGTGTGCACGAAAAACCTGTTATCTATAGGGGTGAAAATGCAGCAGCTGAGTTTTTAACAGAAATGACAACTGTATAGTCAAGTAGTACAGTATTTGGAAAACTGTCAGATGCCTTTGTTGATGACAGAAGAAGACAAACTAAATTTTGATGCAGCAGTGATGTGTCGGATTTGTGAACAAGCCCTTGATGGTGATAAAGTTCACGATCATGACCACATAACTGGACGTTACAGAGGTGCTGCACATGGTGATTGCAACTTGAAACTAAAAATTGATCCCAAGGCATATAAGTTGCCTATCTTTTTCCACAATCTCAAGGGGTATGATTCACATATTATCATGCAGGCTGTGGACGAGTCTTACAAAAAAATTAGTTGCATTGCCCAGACAACTGAGAAATACTTGACTTTTAGGTTGGACAAATTAGCATTTTATGACTCCATGCAACATTTGTCTTTAGGGCTTGCTAGTCTGGCAGATGGACTGACTGAGTATCCAATAACAAGTAAATATTTTGAGCCAGACTTGATTAAGAAAGGAGTGTATCCGTATGAGTACATCAGTGACTGGGTTGTGTTTGAGGAAAGAAGACTGCCATTAAAAGAGAAATTTTATTCCACACTAAATGGAAAAGGTATTTCTGACTCTGATTACAAACACGCTCTTGATGCGTGGGATAAATTAGGATGACAGACAATTGGTGACTACCATGACCAGTATTTAAAGGCTGACGTTTTGCTAGCAGATGTATTTGAAAGTTACCGTGAAAAGGGTCTATTACACTACAGTCTTGACCCAGCTTAGTACATAACTAGTCCTGGCATGACATGGGATGCATTTTAAAAATCCAGTAAGATATCTATAGACCTGTTGTCTGATCATACGATGGGTGAAATGGTGGAACGCGGATTGAGAGGAGGCATAAGTATAGCTGCAAACAACTATGCCAAAGCCAACAACAAATATCTTGACGACTTTGACCCCTCGAGGTCAAGGTCATTCATTACGTACTTGGACGCTAATAACCTTTACGGATTTGCGATGTGTGAATTATTGCCCTTGAAAAACTTTTGTCTACATGATTTGTCACAATGTGATATAACAAAATTAACAAATGAAATTATGAATTATGATCGGAATCACAAAAAGGGTTGGATCTTTGAAGTCGACCTGGAGTACCCACACCACCTACATGATTACCACAATGATTATCCGTTGGCTGTTGAGAAAATGAGTATGACGGGTAAAAAAGAAGACACCAAACTTGTGCCAAATTTGAATGACAAATTCAATTACGTTTGCCACTATCGCTTGTTACAGTTTTACATCAGACATGGGTTAATACTAAAGAAAGTTCACAGAGGTATTCAATTTGACCAAAGTGCTTTTATGAAAGATTACATAATGAAGAACACAACATTGTGTGCAAGGGACGGCAACACTGCATTTGACAAAGACTTCTTTAAGCTTATGAACAATGCCTGTTTTGGTAAGACAATGGAAAATCCTCATCACCGCAAAGACGTGAGACTGGTCACAACTAAATTGGGCGCAATTAAACTTACAGGCAAGCCACAGTACACAGGGTACAAAGAGTTTCATTCATCATTGTATGCAGTGTCACTCAAAAAAAAGATTGTTAAACTGGAGAAGCCAGTATTCATTGGTATGGCAATACTCGAGTTATCAAAATTATTTATGCTTGAATTTTATTATGATTACTTTAAACCAAAATATCCTGAGTGTCGTCTGCTATACACTGACTCTATGATCATTGACATGCCTACTGAAGACTTTTATGAAGACATGAAAACAGAGTTACATATGTATGACACGTCTGACTACCCTAAGGATCATCCACTGTTTAGCACACAAAACAAGAAAGTGCCTGGTAAGTTTAAAGATGAACTGAATGGTGTGCCTATTATTGAGTATGTTGGACTGAGGTAAAAAATGTATTCTATTTTACACCAAAAAGGCCAAAGCCAAAGGTATCAAGAAAACAGCGATAAAAAAAAAAGACATTCGACATGAACATTACAAGCAAGTATTAGATGGAGAACTAATGCCTGATTATCCAAACAAGACATTGAGGTCAAATAGACACAATATTGAAATGATCCAAACACATAAAAAGTCACTTGCAGTTGGAGACACAAAACGAGTGTTTCACACTAAGGAAAAGGCTTATGCGCCTGGGCATTATGCGCTTAAGCTATCTGAAGAAATAGCTAATGAACTGGTTGATGAACTAATCGATGAATTAGTTGATGAAATGGTTAAAAATGTGTAACAGTGTCTGGGGAATAATCTGTAATTCTTCTCTAACAAATGCCCTCTGTGGTGCAGGCTCATACAGATAATAAATCGATGCATTAGCACCAGGAACTATTTTTTTTTTATATTGTGGACAGATGTAGACCATATTGGATCAGTTGCCCTACGTCTGACATCATTCTCGGCCTCGCCAGGTTGATACAAATATCTTACCTGTTTTGTAAACAAGCTTGTGTCTGGAGGTGTTGTTTTTATTTCTGACCCTGACGGTATTGTTTTTAATTTAATAGCATCAACAGGTTTTAAATGACCTTCATTATTCATTGCTTTTATCACAGATGGTAATCTCTTAACTCATTCTACCCCATCACCAAAATCCCCAAATGTTGCCGTTGTCCTCTGAAGACTGCATTGCAGTGCAGGACACAGATCGACCATGATAGTTCAAGGGTGATGCCAGAATAGCTTGGCGCCCATAGGCGCCAAGCTATTCTGGCATCACCCTTGAACTATCATGGTGGATCCTTATCTTCCTGTGGTGTGTCTGGGGTAGAATGAGTTAACCCACTCAGTGTTACATGCATCATGCATGAGTTCCTTAGAATACTGATAGCTAAAAAGTCTCTCCGATAATTGCTTGTTAACTCTTAATCACCTATAAGAACATACACTGTCTATTCTCCTGTACCTAGAAGATAGTAAGAAAATTACTGAGAAAATGGGTTACTTCACCAAAGCGTCTATAACTTTTTTGAATAGACAGATATTTAAGTCTGGTTTTTTTTTTCTTAGCTGACATATGGATGGATAGTATTTTATGTTGTGGTGGAGTGTAATTTGATACCTGTTTATATTATTTACTGTAATTAATTACAGGTAAATTAACTGGAAAAAAATGCACCTTGATTATTTTGATATGACAAACAAAAGACGTAAAACTGAAAAATGTGTCGGTGGGTGAAAATATGAAAGTGTGTGATAGTGGAGTGAGATAATTTTACATTAGTGATCACTATTACCAGGCAATCCACTGATAATCCTTCAGGTAATCAAAGTGCACGTATCCCCGTCGGCAGATGTTGCTACAAATTGATCGCCAAGTTCGTCTGTTTAGTCGAAAATTTCGAACATTTCAGCAGGGAAATACTGATAAAAATAATCAAGTGGTGTCGCTTCCAACTCAAGTGGAGTTGTTGGGCCCACATATCGCGTGAAAGGCTGCAAAAAAGTCTGAAATTGGCCGCTGATGCCAGATAGCATCGCCGCCGCCATCTTGCAGTCGTCGCTTCGGTAAACACTGCTGAAATACTCCGGTATTTTCGTCATCCCAGTCCGACAGATCGCTAGTATGTACACTAGATGTACACTAGACACACTTATGTCACTTCCCTCTGGCTCTGAAACTGGATAATTGCCAATTTACTCCGAAATAGCGGTAAACTCTGGGTCACTGTCGTGTATGTCGCCATGTTTGCAAACACGTGCGTTAGCGAGCAGCTAGGTGCACGGTAAAACTCTCCCAATTCGACACACACAGTGGCTTAGAGCACATGCCCAGTGTCTAAAGTTAGTTTGACCTTGCCCCCTACGGTATACAATCTCACCTTCTTCACAGAAGAACCCACCAACGTATCACATGACTTCTAAATTTAGTACCGAGGACGGGCGTCTATGGGCGCTTTAGGTAAAGACCCGGAGGGCGTTTACAGGCGTTATAGGTGATTAAGAGTTAAAGTTCTCAACAATTGCCTGTGATCTGTGCACACCTGGTATGCCTCGCCTCACTAGCACTCCATGCTTTGCAAATAACTGATTAACAGCGCCTTTAAATTCAGATCCGTCATCGACTTGCACAAGCCTAGGATATTTTAAAGGCCCTCGACTATATATTTGTATTAACGCAGTGGCCACTGTTACAGCATTCTTGTCAGTTATGGGTTCAGCTTCCTTGTACCATGAAGCTATGTCGACAACAGTTAATGCATACTTGTATCGTTTCTTTCTTATTGTATCATGCGGCAGGAACAAAAGATCCATTTGATGGGTGTCATTAGGGGTAGTGTTTACAAAGTGAGGTCTTGTTATTTTTCTTGGAGCAGGTAAATATATTTGCCAAATTGCCTGTTTTTTGAGCCACTGTTTTATTTGCTCGAGTGTAACATCCCCACCAACAGCGGCATGTAATTTTTCTATTGCAGTATTCCCTTTCCAGTAACCAACAGGAGAGTAATATATTTTTGACAGTTTAGCTCCGACGTCGGTCATTTTTTTCTAGCAATAAAAACTCCTGTAAAATATACTAATGTCATTCCTACTAGAACAAATATTATTTCTCCATTTCTTTGTTCTGGGCTTGGCTGGTAGTAGTCACTAAGTTTTGGTTGTGGGATGGTCATGTCTTCGCCAGTAACAAGAAAATATTCTTTGATCGCATCGTCGACGTTTGAAAATGTATGCTGTGCATGACCTTCAAGCCTGAGTTTTTCATTGATAAAATCAAGTTTCTCTATTCTTTGCTTCTCATAATCCTGCTGAGCTTGTGCCAGTTTTTCAGATACCTCATTGTGATGCTTCATTTTTTCTGCTGATTCCTCTCTACCCATTTTTGAAAAGAGATAGTTTGATCCACTAAATGCAAGTGCATTAACAACGGCCCCACCAATCATAATAGCTATAGTTGCCATATTTTTTATTACTTAGAAACATTTTCTGGAATAATTCCTTGCTTAACTAGAAAGTCTTTTGTTGCAATTGATGCTGTGACAACTGCTACTAGCTTAGCACTATCTTCGAAGTCTAATCTACTCAAGTCTGCCGATTTCATTTTGAGAAGACTTTTTCCCAGCATAGAATAAGCAACTGTTAGCCCGCTTATTACAGCAGAGTGATAGACAAGGTTCATTATGTTCTTTGTGTCGCTCATTTTCTTATTCCACAAAAATTAAAATAATAAATTTATTTACTGCATGTAAAATGGGTTCATGGCTTTGGGTGTTGCTGGTAATGTGGAGACTTCTTCTTTTGTTTTTGGAGTGTTTGATTTTTTGGACACTGTTCGAGTGTTTGGTTTGTATTTTTTGTATAATTGGTAACCTAGGTAACCAAATCCGAGAACAAATACAGCAACTATATATTTTGTTGTTTCAGGTTTAGACTCAGTTGTTTGTCTCTCACTTTTTTGGGAGTGTGAGGATGTTGGCCCTGGCGGTAGTGACACATGCGCTGGGGCTGGAGCTGTTGACGGTGTGTCAGTTACTTGAGTCTTTTCTGTTAATGCTTGAAGCTGTAATTTTTTTTGTCTGTTATATTCAGCTAATCTTTTCCCAGCCTCTATTCGACCTGGGCTTTTAGCCTTAGTCACCGTTTGAACTTGTGTCAAGACAGGACTCTGATGTGGAGTCATCTGGGTCTCGTCCATTTTCTTCTAATTTAAAATTTATTTTAGAAAAATCAATATGACTCCCACACAGCTTTACCAGCCAGCGCTGGCGCCTAGCACTTAGTTCGCTTCCAGCTGCCAGCGAGATAAGGCGCCGCGAGGTCACATTCCACTCTCGCCCGCTCATTCTATTTATATCGCTTGCTACTGCGGGGTACACGGCGTGACCGGTGCTCTGCCGCTATAACAACTACCTACACATTTGTATTCATAACACATCTCTGCCTACAGTGACTGTTGTGGAAGCAACATCGTTCAAAAGTTGAAATTCTCACCTACACACTGATACCAAATATGACAACATTACGACTTGCACTTGTGTAGCAGGTTATGGTGAAAATAAAGAGAACGGGAATTTGTTGATGTACGATGTCGGTGTTTGTTGTGAAATTGACAAAGTTCCCACAGCCATAACATGAAGACGCTACTTTTCCCAACGAAACACACAAGGAATGGAAATGATTGTCTTATTCTATACCTGCGTATTTCTCTGTGGGCTGGCGATTGGGTGCCTGATAGGCGGGGGCAGGGGATCTAACTGTTGTCTGTCCAGCGCTGTGATTCCCCTTGGTTTGAGTACTGACAATTCTGCCAGCGCTAGCCTCACCTATCTGGTTTGTGAGAAACACACTTGCATGCATAAGGGTCAGCATGCCTACAGTAAGTATCACTTACCGGATTTTCGATTCATAGTGGGGGACGGAAGCAGGAGGGTGGTTAATGAGGTCACTGACAGGTCGCGTGTTCTGGCATTTCTCGCCCGCAGCCGTCTCGGTACTACACAGACTGCTATTGCCATCCCGAAATACGATCAGTCCATAACAGGTCACAAAATTCAACAGTGTTTTTAAACATACCTTGAGGTTTAACACATTTTCTGACACACCAGACATAAGAACCGTTTTACGGGGAGTAGACGTCGGCGGAATAAAAACCTGTATACCACTATCACCTTCATTAGTGCTGTTATCAGTGTCGGTGTTATGAGTGTCACATGCCGCGGATTGAAACGATCGTTTCTTTCCATGCCGGGAACCCTGCTTCGCTGGTCGTCCTCCTTTACCTAGGTGCATGAAGTGAACACACGCGACACATTCTTCAACACTTGTATTTGGATGGAACATGGTCCAAATGTGTTGTGATGAGGCAATATCAGACGCCGCATTTCGCGTTGTCTCCTCGGACACACGTGTTTCAGTCGAGTTTATCCGTTTCATCCAACGAGCAACTCCTACACATTGTTTTGGAGTGCATCATGTCTTTGTCTTCCTGGATATTAATTCCATAACACTTGAGGATTAAGTGTTCATAATTGATACAAAGAAATGACTTTTTATCCGTGTATCTCTTTTGTGATCTCTCGCCACATATTCTGCGCAATGCATTAACTCTCATTGCATGGAACACACCTGTGTGTACACAGACTGTACGCGTTTCATCAGACTCCATCATGATCAAAAGTTAAATCAAAAGTACATTTACAAGGTTGACTGTTAATGTTACACTATTTCCCAAGAAAGAAACGTGGCTATCTCCTCAATAGTATCCGTGTAACTAAGCCCTCTCTTTCCCCAATGCCGGGAGTGTACACCAAGTCGGATGTCTGGAACTTGTCTGTCGACACCTGTCAGTGACCTCATTAATTACCCTCCTGCTTCCGTCCCCCACCATGAACCCAAAATCCATTAAGTGATACGTACTGTAGGCATGCTAACCCTTATGCATGCAAGTGTGTTTCACTGGGAAAAGTAGCGTCTTTGTGTTATGGCTGTGGGAACTTTGTCAATTTCACAATAAATTCTCGTTTTCGTACATCAACAAATTCCCGTTCTCTTTATTTTCACCATGACCTGCTACACAAGTGCAAGTCGTAATGTCATGTTTGGTATCAGTGTGTAGGTGAGAATTTCAACATTTGAACGATGTTGCTTCCACAACAGTCACTTTAGGCAGAGATGTGTTATGAATACAAATGTGTAGGTAGTTGTTATAGCGGCAGAGAGCCGGTCACGCCGTGTACCGCTCAGTAGTGCGATATAAATAGAATGAGCGGGCGAGAGTGGAACTCGCGGCAGCCTTATCTCTCTGGCAGCTGGAAGCGAACTAAGTGTCGGCTATGGTAAAGGCGTGCCCAGTTACAAGCAAGGTTACCACAGGCGCAAGGTAATTTCCAAACTTGTAAAACATGAGGCATGCTAATTTGCCGATTGATCTTGAAACAATGGGGTTGCTTTCGAGATCATGCGATAAACTGTCACTATCAACAGGCAGGAAGTGACTCACAGCTTTTGTGTATAGGCAGACAAGAGATCGACTCAAATCACGGGTCATTAGTGAAGCAATGTGATTTTCATATTTAGCATGAAGTTTGATTAGCTCATCAGCAGTGAGGGATTCTATGTCTTCTGTCATGTATTGTTTACCGAGAAAAGCTTTTGATTTTCCAGAAACAACTACAGAGAAAAGGCGTTGTTTTTTAGAGTCTAAGTCTTTGTTTTCTACAGCACAGATATCGCTTAGAAGGAGTAATTCGTCTTGGTTCATTTTAAAACGTAATATAATAATTTTGTTTAAAGAAGTCAATGGCAGCATTAATTATTTAGATGGGGTAGGGTATCTGCCTTAATAATCGCGGGTTGACAGCTGATCAAAAATCGTTGCTTGAATGATTCTTGGAATGGAACTAGTACAGCTAGGCGATTAAGGCATTGGTTGTATTGGTTGGCATGGGCTTGTATAATTACCGAGAGGATTAAATAAAATGATCGATTATTGGATCTCTCTTGGTTTGACTTCGGGAACGAAGATTTTATAGGAGTTGCCCACGACGTCTGCAGGCTTGTTCGTGGCTGCGTCGGCCAATCCGGGACAGGCAGGTTCGACCACAGTGGCTGCAGGGGAAGGTATGGCCAGGGTTCTGAGTTGCGGCATCTCTGTTTTTTCTCCTGAGCCGCTTGTCCTTAAGGCTAGCTCTGCGAGAATCCTCAAAGGAGACAGCTGCCTTGTAAATGGTGGAGCGCCAGGTGTCACGGTCCACAGCAAGCGAGGACCACTGGTGGTGGTCGATTTGGCAGGCACTAAGTGACTTCTTGAGACAGTCTTTGTATCTCTTCTTTGGTGCCCCTCTGTCACGGTGTCCAGTAGCAAGCTCGCCGAACAGGGTGATCTTTGGTAGGCGATGATCCTCCATCCTGGAGACATGCCCCACCCAGTGGAGCTGTGTCCACAGCAGCAAGGCCTCGATGCTCACAGTTTCAGCCTGTTCAAGGACCTCGACGTTGGTGACATAGTCACTCCAGTGAATGCCCAGGATGGTACGCAGGCAGCGCTGTTGGAAACGTTCGAGGAGTCGTAGTTGGCTGCGGTAGAGGGCCCAGGACTCGGAACCATACAGCAGGGTGGTGAGGACCACAGCTCTGTACACGCTGATCTTGGTGCCTGTTTTCAGCTGTTGATTGTGCCACACCCGCTTGAAAAGTCGCCCGAAAGCGCTGTTCGCTTTTGCCAGCCTGCTGTCAAGCTCCCTGTCCAGCTTGGCGTCCGACGTGATAATGCAGCCAAGGTAAGTAAACTGGTGCACTGACTTTAGTTCAGACTCGCCAATGGTGATGTGAGGAGGGCGATACACTGTCTTGGGTGCCGGCTGATGGAGGACTTCTGTCTTTTTCAGACTGACCTCGAGTCCAAAGAGCTGGGCAGCGTCTGCGAAGCAGGACTGATGCGCTGCAGGGCTCTCTCTCTGTGTGCAACGAGGGCAGCGTCATCAGCAAAAAGCAGCTCACGAATCAGTTGGTCTAGGGTTTTCGTGTGGGCCTGCAGTCGTCTGAGGTTGAACAGGCTGCCATCGAGACGATACCTGATGTACACTGCATCGTCATCATCGAGGTCTACTGTGGCCTGCTTCAACATCATGCTAAAAAGATGGTGAAGAGGGTCGGTGCCAGCACGCAGCCCTGCTTTACGCCGTTGAGAATAGGGAATGGTTCTGAGAGAACATTGTTGAGTCTGACCTGGCCTTGCTGGTCCTCATGTAGCTGGACAATCATGCTGAGGCACTTTGGGGGACAGCCAAGTCGCTCCAGGATCTGCCACATGCCTTGCCTGCTCACAGTGTCGAACGCTTTTGTTAGGTCGACAAACGTTACGTACAGCCCTTTGTTCTGCTCGCGGCATTTCTCCTGAAGCTGTCTCAGCACAAAGACCATATCGGTGGTGCTCCTGTTTGCTCTGAAGCCACACTGGCCCTCTGGGAGGTGGTCTTCAGCGATGGCAGGTACCAGCCGATTCAGGAGCAGCCTTGCAAGAATTTTCTCAGCAATGGACAGCAGGGTAATTCCCCAATAGTTGGAACAGTCTGACTTCTCGCCTTTGTTCTTGTACAGGGTGATAACGACAGCAACACGGAAATCCTTTGGTAGTGTTCCTTCCTCCCAGCAGCAGAGAAAGAGGTCATGGAGCTTGTTGTGCAGTGCTGTGCCTCCATGTTTCCAGATCTCTGGTGGTTTTCCATCAATGCCTGCTGCTTTGCCACTCTTGAGCTGGTGGATGGCTGTGAGGGTCTCTTCAGCGGTGGGCGGTTCATCCAATTCAACCTTTACTGGGAGTTGTGGGATTTGTAGGACGACTGCTTCTTGAACAGTGCGCTCAGCGCTGAAGAGGCTATGAAAGTACTCCGACCAGCGGTTCAAGATGGAGGTATTATCTGTGAGGAGTGCCTGGCCATTCGCGCTTCGCAGGGGACTTTGTACCAGGTGTCTGGGGCCATACACTGCTTTCAGTGCTTCGTAGAAGCCCCTGTAGTCACCATTGTCAGCGCAAAGCTGAGTCCTCTGTGCAAGTCTGGTCCACCACACATTCTGGAGATCTCTGAGCTTGCGCTGGAGACTGCTGCAGACGAGGCTGAAGGCAGACTTCTTCACAGGGCAGGAAGGCTGGGCTAGGTGGGCCTGATGGGCGGCTCTGTTTTTGCTAGGTGTTCCTGGATCTCTACATCGTTCTCGTCAAACCAGTCTTTGTTCTTCTTTCTAGCGAAACCCAGGACTTCTGCAGAGGATTTTGCAATAGCAGTTTTCAGTTGTTCCCAAAGTGTTTCAGGGGAGGAGTCTGCTGGGTCCGCTGTGTCTTTGAGTCTGGGCTGTAAATCTGTCTGAAAGGCAGCTTTCACGTCGTCACGCTGAAGGCTGGCAACATCAGGCTTTTTCTTGGGGGCCCCCATTTCTTGGGTTTTGGCTTGACGTGGAGCCTGAGTTTGCAGCGGACAAGACGGTGGTCAGTGTGGCACTCTGCGCTGGGCATCACTCTGGTGAGGAGGACGTCACTGCGGTCCCTCTGACGCACTAGGACATAGTCGATAAGGTGCCAGTGTTTGGAGCGAGGATGCATCCAGGTGGTCTTTCGACTGTCCTTTTGCTGAAAAGTAGTGTTGGTGATGACCAGTTGCTGCTCTGCACAGAACTCCAACAGTAGGCGGCCATTGTCATTGCATTTTCCGACGCCATGCTTGCCGAGGACTCCTTTCCAGGCTTCAGAGTCCTGGCCCACTCTGGCGTTGAAGTCGCCAAAGATGATGACTTTGTCGTCTGCAGGGGTGCTCTGTATGAGGCTGCGCAGGTCAGTGTAAAACTTGTCCTTTTCAGCAGGCTCTGCCAGGAGGGTTGGGGAGTACACACTGAGAAGGGTGACGTGCTGCTGGTGTCTCAGTGGGAGGCGCATGGACATGATGCGGTCTGAGTGACCCGTTGGTAGGTTTTCCAGCTTAGTCGCAATGGAGGTCTTGACCATGAAACCCACGCCTGAGAGCCGTCTTTCTGATAGGTGGGCATTAACTGTCCAATCTCCTTTCTCTGCAGTCACTGTTCACTGGTTTTATTCCATTCGCAGTCAGCATGTGTATCTTAACCCTCAGGTTTACCCCAGGTCACACTGAGGTTAAAAGCTTCAAATTTGTACACTGCCATATGCAAGCTACATTATACTACTTACAGTAGACCAAAGGCTTTAGTTCAACCCCTATCACACTGAGGTTAAAAGATTCAAATTTGTACACTGCCACATGCAAGCTACATTTTAGTACTTACAAATAAGGATATAGACCAATGACTTTAGTTCACGGGTGGTGCCAGAATAGCTTGGCGCCTAGCAATTCTGGCACTACACTTGAACTATTTTAGTCAAACGTATTTCACACACTGGTGTATTGAGAACGATAAGGGTTAACCACTTAACTGCCGGGGAAGTCGAACGTCACTCTGCTGTAAGAGACATATATCCAACGTCACTCTGCTGCAAGAGACATATATCCAACGTCACTCTGCTGCAAAAGACATATATCCAACGTCACTCTGCTGCAAAAGACATATATCCAATGTCACTCTGCTGCAAGAGACATATATCCAACGTCACTCTGCTGCAAGAGACACATATCCAACGTCACTCTGCTGCAAGAGACATATATCCAACGTCACTCTGCTGCAAGAGACATATATCCAACGTCACTCTGCTGCAAGAGACATATCCAACGTCACTCTGCTGCAAAAGACATATATCCAACGTCACTCTGCTGCAAGAGACATATATCCAACGTCACTCTGCTGCAAGAGACATATCCAACGTCACTCTGCTGCAAGAGACATATATCCAACGTCACTCTGCTGCAAGAGACATATATCCAACGTCACTCTGCTGCAAGAGACATATCCAACGTCACTCTGCTGCAAGAGACATATATCCAACGTCACTCTGCTGCAAGAGACATATATCCAACGTCACTCTGCTGCAAGAGACATATCCAACGTCACTCTGCTGCAAGAGACATATATCCAACGTCACTCTGCTGCAAGAGACATATCCAACGTCACTCTGCTGCAAGAGACATATCCAACGTCACTCTGCTGCAAAAGACATATATCCAACGTCACTCTGCTGCAAGAGACATATATCCAACGTCACTCTGCTGCAAGAGACATATGCCCTCATGGACCGTCACAATAGCGAGAAGGGGGTGGGGGGGGGGGGGGTAGACATATGCCCTCATGAACCGTCACAATAGCGAGAAGAGGGGGGGGGGGGGGGTCATGAGGATTTATGACTCTTGTTAGTGCAATGTGACTTTATGTTTGTCTGTTTGTATGTGTTCGTCCCATTTCCATCTGTGTTGTTTATGCGAAATTCGTGATCACTGAGAGCGATTGGTTGTACATTGCTTAACGTCCCGACAGCAACAAGACTTTCTCAGGACGTGCCTGCACTGCTTTGAAAAAAACTAAACAGAATATTGAATACAGTATGTCGCCAGCCGGTCTAATACGTTAAATAAACCTACGACATGGGGCCTAAATAAAGCCAAGACCATTTAGCAACACACATCCAATATCAAGAGCTACAGGCAGTGCAGACAGTAGGGAGAGTTTTTAAAAAGGCAAATACAGATGAATGGACCAAGGGTAGACATAAACACATGCCCCAGAATAGAGGGGAAAACCCACCCTGTGGGGCTGACCAGGGTGACCCTGGGAACTAAAAAGTAGTTAACCCCACCCAAGTCCCCCAGGGCAGACTCGGGTGGGGGCGATCACTGAGAGCGAAGGGTTGATGTAATTCGTGATCACTGAGAGCGAAGGGTTTGATGTAATTCGTGATCACTGAGAGTGAAGGGTTGATGTAATTCGTGATCACTGAGAGCGAAGGGTTGATGTAATTCGTGATCACTGAGAGCGAAGGGTTGATGTAATTCGTGATCACTGAGAGCGAAGGGTAGATGTAATTCGTGATCACTGAGAGCGATGTGTTGATGTAATTCGTGATCACTGAGAGCGAAGGGTTGATGTAATTCGTGATCACTGAGAGCGAAGGGTTGATGTAATTCGTGATCACTGAGAGCGAAGGGTTGATGTAATTCGTGATCGCTGAGAGTGAAGGGTTGATGTAATTCGTGATCACTGAGAGCGATGGGTTGATGTAATTCGTGATCACTGAGAGCGAAGGGTTGATGTAATTCGTGATCACTGAGAGCGATGTGTTGATGCAATTCGTGATCACTGAGAGCGAAAGGTTGATGTAATTCGTGATCACTGAGAGCGAAGGGTTGATGTAATTCGTGATCACTGAGAGCGAAAGGTTAATATAATTCGTGATCACTGAGAGCTAAGGCTTGATGATAATTTGAACAAGGGTCCATTCTCACACCTCTTTTATTCTTTGTCGATAATTGCTTACTGAATGACTAACCCATGAATCTGTCTGTGTCTGTAATTACGTACAGAATGACTGACCCCTGTATCTGTGTCTGTAATTACGTACAGAATGACTGACCCCTGTATCTGTGTCTGTAATTACGTACAGAATGACTGACCCCTGTATTTGTGTCTGTAATTACGTACAGAATGACTGACCCCTGTATCTGTGTCTGTAATTACGTACAGAATGACTGACCCCTGTATCTGTGTCTGTAATTACGTACAGAATGACTGACCCCTGTATCTGTGTCTGTAATTACGTACAGAATGACTGACCCCTGTATCTGTGTCTGTAATTACGTACAGAATGACTGACCCCTGTATCTGTGTCTGTAATTACGTACAGAATGACTGACCCTTGTATCTGTGTCTGTAATTACGTACAGAATGACTGACCCCTGTATGTGTGTCTGTAATTACGTACAGAATGACTGACCCCTGTATCTGTGTCTGTAATTACGTACAGAATGACTGACCCCTGTATGTGTGTCTGTAATTACGTACAGAATGACTGACCCCTGTATGTGTGTCTGTAATTACGTACAGAATGACTGACCCCTGTATCTGTGTCTGTAATTACGTACAGAATGACTGACCCCTGTATCTGTGTCTGTAATTACGTACAGAATGACTGACCCCTGTATCTGTGTCTGTAATTACGTACAGAATGACTGACCCCTGTATCTGTGTCTGTAATTACGTACAGAATGACTGACCCCTGTATCTGTGTCTGTAATTACGTACAGAATGAATGACTGACCCCTGTATCTGTGTCTGTAATTACGTACAGAATGACTGACCCCTGTATGTGTGTCTGTAATTACGTACAGAATGACTGACCCCTGTATCTGTGTCTGTAATTACGTACAGAATGACTGACCCCTGTATGTGTGTCTGTAATTACGTAAGAATGACTGACCCCTGTATGTGTGTCTGTAATTACGTACAGAATGACTGACCCCTGTATCTGTGTCTGTAATTACGTACAGAATGATTGACCCCTGTATCTGTGTCTGTAATTACGTACAGAATGACTGACCCCTGTATCTGTGTCTGTAATTACGTACAGAATGACTGACCCCTGTATCTGTGTCTGTAATTACGTACAGAATGACTGACCCCTGTATGTGTGTCTGTAATTACGTACAGAATGACTGACCCCTATATGTGTGTCTGTAATTACGTACAGAATGACTGACCCCTGTATGTGTGTCTGTAATTACGTACAGAATGACTGACCCCTGTATGTGTGTCTGTAATTACGTACAGAATGACTGACCCCTGTATCTGTGTCTGTAATTACGTACAGAATGACTGACCCCTGTATGTGTGTCTGTAATTACGTACAGAATGACTGACCCCTGTATGTGTGTCTGTAATTACGTACAGAATGACTGACCCCTGTATGTGTGTCTGTAATTACGTACAGAATGACTGACCCCTGTATCTGTGTCTGTAATTACGTACAGAATGACTGACCCCTGTATCTGTGTCTGTAATTACGTACAGAATGACTGACCCCTGTATCTGTGTCTGTAATTACGTACAGAATGACTGACCCCTGTATCTGTGTCTGTAATTATTTACAGACTAACTTGCCCCTGTGTCTATATATGTTTGAATTTAAGTATAGGCTGTCTGACCTCTCTATCTGTGTCTGTAATTACTTACAGAATGACTTACCTCTGTGTCTATCGTGTCTGTAATTACTTACAGATTAACTGCCCCCTTTATCTGTGTCTGTATTACTTCTAGACTGACCTACCCCTATATCTGTGTCTATAATTACTTAACTAATGACTTCCCTCTGTGTCTATCTGTGTCGCTAATTATTTACAAATTGACTGACCTCTTTATCTGTGTCTGTACTCATTTGCTTCTAGACTGACGGATCTCTGTATCTGTCTGTGTCTGTATTGCTTCTAGACTGACGGATCTCTGTATCTGTCTGTGTCTGTATTGTTTCTAGACTGACAGATCTCTGTATTTATCTGTGCAGATAACCTCACCAGATTGCTCACTACTAAAGGACGGCGGCATCTAGCCAGACGACATTAACTGCATTGTAGAACAGGCTGAATGCGGTTCTTGCTTGGTTGTTGCTGCTTAACGACACTCTATTTAGACCACGTCCTATCACTGCGGGAAACACTCACTTCAGTATGACTATGAATCGCATCTTTCTGACAAAATGTAGACAGTGATGCTAGTAACTCTATTTCCAAAAGCTGACAGAAATTGACAAGCTGCCAGCAAGAGCGGTGTTTGCGCACGACTCCTTGCCACTGAAGGCGCTGCCTCAGAACATTGAGGTCACACTGAGATCAACTAATGCGAAAGCTACAGCAGTTGGACGTTCCATCAATGACTACTTTTACGAACATCGCGGAGGAATAAGAATAAGAGTACTTCATTATCTCGAAAAGAGAAATTCGGTTTGGTACATTTATAACAAATAGTACAAACAAGACATGAAAACATTATAACATAATTAAAAACATTTTCTCCCTGTACTTGCACAGCTACAAATTCCAAATGGACATAAGTAAACACTACAAAATCTTTACACATAACTCTTACACATCTCACACATTAACATCATTTATGAACTGAACTGAGCGGCACTTATACATTCACACCCACCTCTACATATGCATACATAATACGCGTATTTCAACCTAATCCTAACCCTCACTGCTTATTATACAAACGTCTTAATACATTATTACACATTATTACACAAACTGCGTAATTAAAATTTACCTTAGTAAAATAATTAGTGGGTAAACCAACAGTAACAAAAATCCCAATATGTCCATGAATGAAAACACATACGTTATCAGTGGTAGTTGCTACACGGACCCTTGTTGGCCTACAAAGTAACCATTGTACCCCTCAGGCCTTCGGTCTTTGGGGTACAATGGTTATTTTGACCTCCCTCCGGCCTACAACGGTCCGTGTAGCAAACCAGAAGGCAATTACCAGCTGGGGCTGCTACCAATATAGCATAGAAGTGGAGTGTTCGTGTACTGTCATTTCTAGACAGACCGAGCGGTTGACGCTTCTGCAACTGTTTGTTCCATAGTCGCCGAGCGCGTTCCGCTATGGATCAAACAGTTGCAGAAGTGTCAGCCTGCTCGGTGACTATGGATCAAACTGTTGCAGAAGTGTCAGCCGCGAGGTCTGTCTAGAAATAATAGTATACAAACACTCCACTTCTGTGTTTTATAGAATCTTTCACAACCGCAGAATATCGATGCAGGTCGAAGCCATCTTTTGAACAGGAGCGAGGCATGTATTTTCGTAAACGGTAGATCTACACAATAACTTCAACTGAACAGTTTAAGCAACAAATTAAATTCGTAACAAATGTTCATTTTGCAAAACAACATAAATAGGATGAAACTTAACTTGCAATGTATAAAGCAACAAAGGATAATACGAAACTATACGGAACTCCGTATCTGTAAACCGAAATCTTTATAACAATGCCAATGAGAAGTTGTTTCCCTTGTTACTATCTGCTCGCATTTGTGGTATTTCGGTATGTAGACCTTTTATGTACTCTGCGCGATCTGAACTTCTTATTTTCAGATAAATAATGGGAAAATGTGTCTATTTTCTTATTGTAAGTATAGGAAATGAGCTGTGCTATTCAAATGTGGAATATATGGGCGGGGTTTTATGCGGACAGCCACACACACTAGCTCGCGAACTGCCTATAGGTTCATCGTGCGATCATAATTATAAAGCTTAGCGCGGCAAGACTAGGACATAGGGTGTGGAGGGGTTTCCTATCTAAAAATGGACTTGAAGGGCTCTGTGAACGTTTTGTTGATGTGGAGACGACAGCAGCAGAGCCAGTGGCAGGGCGCGGTGTAAATAATATGCTACACGGCCTGACTAGCGACATGTCACGTCAGTGGTGGTCAGCTGAATGTCAGTCACAACACGCTCACACCAGTACTCAATGCGCAAAAGGCCATCGGGCTGACGTCGGTCTGATGGACTTTTGCGCATTGAGTACTGTTGTGAGCGTGTTGTGACTGACATTCAGCTGGGTTAGCTTCATCCCAACCCTTCAAACCCTTGCCATTGGCATCGATTTATTATACTGACAAACATCAGTTCTGCGCATATAACTTTTTTTTTTAATTGTAAAACATTAACAGAGGTTTCAATCTCAATTAAACTTTTGTATATTGCCTCCTGACTATTTTGCCACGAAATGTGACGTAATGTGACGAAATCGTGAAAGTTGCGTCAGTTACGTGGATACACGGTTGCGCGAAACAAGCATACCGCCCAACAGCTGCATTGCAGGCGCACCGTACACAGTCAGACAAGTTTCTGGGTCTTTTGTTGCATTTCTCCAAGCAACCCCATAGACAATTAGGCACGCAACTCGTCAAATGGTGCATCTCGAAGCAAACAAATATCGACAAAGAAGTGATTACTGTATATTGAAATGATGACAAAAGGTGTCAATGTAAAAATCTACAAAACCGGAAGTATAGCTTTTAGGCTGGTTTTAAGCAAATTTTGTGAGTTGCCTACAACATATGAAGTGGTAAATTATTGTACTGAAACTTTTTTTTTTTCAAATGTAAACCTGTTAGACAGTGATGCTAGAGACGAACAGTCGTCCGATTGTATTCTTGTTGGTAAAGCCAGTGGCTTTCGGTAGCATTAACATTTTAATGCATATTAATGGGCTAACACCTGGTTATCTAACGTGCACAAGAGATTCTCCAAGAAGTCCTGTTCTACTCTGTTAATCAACGTTACATAGTTTGATACAAAGTGCCAAATTCTTGAATCACAAGATTCAAAACAACAATACTTTGCACTAAAAGAATCAGTCAAACTCCCAGCAACATACTGCCTGGTTTGTTTGTCTCCTCGTTTGATAGATTACAAAGTATAAAAAAACGAAAGCATGTGCAGAACTTTTGCCTCTCGGTAAAGCAGTACGAGCTCAGTCGGCAGTGTTTTATTGTCAACAATAATTTTAGCACTGCGAGCTCAGTAGGCAGTGTTTTATTGTCAACAATAATTTTAGCACTGCGAGCTCAGTAGGCAGTGTTTTATTGTCAACAATAATTTTAGCACTGCGAGCTCAGTAGGCAGTGTTTTATTGTCAACAATAATTTTAGCACTGCGAGCTCAGTAAATGGTGTTTTATTGTTCATGTTGAACATCCTCTGACCAGTCAGGTTTTACCTGTAACCCTACGATCTGATCTTGACTTGTGCAATTGCCGTATGAACTGGAAATAAAAAACTGGCCGGAAACGTTGTGGTTCTCTCTCTCTCTCTCTCTCTCTCTCTCTCTCTCTCTCTCTCTCTCTCTCTCTCTCTCTCTCTCTCTCTCTCTCTCTAAGTGTCTAAGTGTGTGTAAGTTTGTGTTTGTGTGTGTGTGTGTGTGTGTGTGTGTGTGTGCGTGTGTGCATGCGTAATTGCGGTGTGCATGTGTGTGTGTGTGTGTGTGTGTGTGTGTGTGTGTGTGTGTGTGTGCGTGCGTGCTTGCATGAGGTGTGGTGTGCATGCGTGCGTACCGGAGTGCGTGTGAGCGTGCGTGTGCGTGCGTATGTGCGTGCGTGCGTGCGTGCGTGAGCGAGTGCATGCATGTATCAGTGTGTGGTATGTGTATGTTTACATGTCTATGTCATTAATGTAGTAGATGTAGCAACGGCAAGTTTGAAAACTGGTCCTGTTACCAATAACTTCTACCGTTGGAAAATAAAGGTTCATTGTTCATTGTTCTCTCTCTCGTAACAGAGTCAAATGCCTTTTCCAGGAGGCACGAAAAGCACTGGTAGAGAAAACCATACGTGACGGGAATCCGTCTTCAATATGGAAAGTTTTAAACTTACTAACCAACACTAGTAAAATTCATTCTGCAAAAACGACTGCCAACCGTACAGCCGATGCTTTTAACGACCACTTCATTTTAGCCCCGAAATCTTTACTACATGCTGAAGGCTTGGATCAGGTAGGACATGTCGCATTGCAGAAGCTTACTGTGATGAAGCTCTATGCTCGTACATAGTGCTCACACATTAGGGTTAGTACGGTACGGTTTTTGTTAACGGTTTGTTTGTGCCGATAGTCCGTGGGGCCTGCTGTCCACGTGGAATCTTTAAGACATGGTTAACACGGGAGTTTTTAGTGAGTTCTGTTATAGTGAGTTCTAGGCGGAAGCTGTCTGGCGGAGCAGTAAATGCGTCAGTACGGGCTGTCTTGTATGAATCAGATGTGTTTGAGATACCTAGCCCGTATTCCAAGACTCTGAAGCCTAGAATTCAGGTATGTTTCTATATATGTAGTATTATTGATGCTTAGTTGAAGAATAGTATGCGTTGCTAAGAGTAATTTGTTTGTATAGTGTTGGCCGGTTTGGTTCAGTTATGTTGGTTTAGAATACAGTGAAGTAGCCGGTGTTTTTGGTATACAGTTATTTACCGAGATTGATGACTAAAGGAATGTAAGGTGTGTATGTTTAAGTCGCTATGAAGGTAGTACGTGGATGGTTAAGCATAGTCTTTTCCAGTGTATAGAGTAGTGTATAGCAAGAGTGTTAGGCTATAGTCTGTTTCAAGATAGTGACAGAGATATGGGGGTGTTACGGAAGTAGACAGTTTATGAAGCACGTGTGTGTGTGAATGAACGTGTGAGTTATTTGTATCAGCCAGGTTACGTGACGTTTCTCATTGATCCAATATGTTGTGTGTTTAGCAAGTGTTACGTTGGGACTTTTGTTGTCGTATTCAGAGTGCTTGTAAAGAGTGGAACGACGGACGCCGAGACGTCAGTCACAGGTGGGACCTAACGTGAGGTCATCCCTCCAGCTCTTCACTCAGAGTGAGTCTGATCGGGACCAAGATACCCATCCACAGCGAGAACTGCGCTACGGTGCGAGTACAAGGACGTCCGTGTTACAGACAGGACGACAGGAAAGAGCATACAACGGACTTGCACGCCTAGACGTGAGAAGGACCAACGTAACCAGGCAATAACATCAAACAGGTTGGAGACTGAGAACTAACACCTAGCCTGGCGAGCTATTGTGAATTGTGTGTGTGTAACGAGCGCCTTTGGTGCATGTTTCGGTCGGACGACGGTATGACGTCATTAGCAGTTGGACCGAATGTTCACGTGCGGTAATGTAGAAGTGAGCGATGTTCACGTGTCACCTGTGGGAGTGACAGGGTTGTATCGGGAACTATTGCTAGCCAGAGATGTCATATCAGCCGAGTCGAGCGGACGTGTTCGTTGGTGCTCTGACAAAGAATTCTGGCTGGAGAATTCTATAGCTGTATATAGAATACAGCGGGCCGGTACGGAGCGGAAACCCCTGGTATGTGGCTGATGGAGCTGTCCTAAAGTATCGTCTACGTGACCGGATGCGGACATCATCAACGCCTTCATCTCTCCTTCGTCTACCATCACTGGTGCAGACGTGCAGCAACGGTGACGAAGTAAACCTACAGATTTGAGCTACAGGACCACATGCAGTGTTCCTTCAGTGTAGCCTATGTCGCCTAGCGCCGTTGATAATTTCACGCCTAGGAATATTCTAATCTGTGAGTACTGTCATCGACTAGTACCATTCCGTTCGGGAAATCTCCGTCAAATCAAGTCGTCGATGTGATATCTTTGACTGTGTCGACACTAGTGTAAAGAGTAGAGTCGAGTGACGTCTCTCGAGAGACAACGACCTCTATGGTAGCGAGTGAATGTGTGAGCGCTGAAGTTATGAATAGCCTATACGCCACTTCTTAATTATTTGTGTGAAACACTTGTTTGTATGATGTGAATTGTGTGATTTAATGTATATGATATGAGTGTATGAGAAATAGTGAAACAGAGGGCAAAGAGAGATAACTGTGTGGCCTTTGTCCTTGTTTGTAAGCGTGTGTGGTGGTGGATGAAAGAGTCTAGTAAACAGAGATAGAACACCCACCTTTATCCCATATAAGCCTGAATTTTTATTTTGTGAGAAAGTAGTGTAACAATGTTGTTTTTGGTGCATTTTGAGCATATCCAGCAGAGATTGTTTGCTAGCTGTCCGATTTTTATATGTAGGACATGACTTAGTACCGTCCCAATAATGGGACGCTAGGACCGAAAGGGTAGGGGTTTTTGCACATAGTACCGTCCCAATAATGGGACGCTAGGACTGAGAGGGTAGGGGTTTTTGCATTCACTTTCATGAAGATAACATGACAAGAAGCGTTCTCTTTGTAACTTTACTTGGCAACAAAGTGTTTCAAACAACAAAACAAAAATCTGGACATGAACATTAATTGATAAAATAATTAGTTTTAAGTTTTAAACATTAACAGCACAAAGACTAGCAACATAATGGTCACAATCAATGAAGTTCCATAAATTGGACAAAAACATTGAGTAGCCAAACATTTCAGAAACTGAAATAAACTCGTGAACATGAAAATAAGAAGTGGTGAAAGAAAGGGGGAAAATAGAATAATGGTTAAAGTAAGTGACTTCTAAATCCTTGACATGTATACTGACTAACACATATTGGTCATATTCAGCACAGGTACAAATCCTGGACATGCATTTTGACTGGGGAAAAAAGGCAGTCAGTGAAGCCAAGTTGCTGGTAGCGATATCAATAATCTCAGCACTTTAAGCCATAGCAGAGCTACAGGCGAATGTTACTGGCTGTGGAAGGCCACAAAACACCGGTCATGGACACCCAGGTGGCACTTGGAGCACCGTCTCATCGTCTTCTTCCCACATGAGGCACAGCGCAGCTGGGTCGGCCACGGCTGAACCATGTGGTCCTTTCCATCAAACCTCACAGCAGGGGAAACCCGCTTGTCCAGGGTGGGAGTCCTGCCGCAGGGTCGTCCAGCTCCCTTGGTCTTGGGGGTTTTGGCCAAATAAGTACGGACTATGGCCCGACGGATGCCCAAGAGGTCCAGTGGTGCTTCATTGCCTGTAGGCGTCGCCCTGTACAGGTGCCAGGCCTGTTGCACGCAGAGGTCGAGGCAGTATGCGAACAGGGCCCACCACCACTTCTTTGACCTGATGCTGGTTCTGTACTTGTCGACATTTTGATCCATTCGATCAACTCCGCCCATAGTGCTGTTGTAGTGCTTGATCACAAAGGGCTGGACTATCTCGATCCTCTTCCTCTCAGCTCTTGACCAGCGTTTGGCTGTTTGAACAGGCTCTACGCCAACCATGTTGGACACAGTTTTCACAACACTGTTGTCGTTCCATCTGACCACGACAAGACCATTTCTGGTATCCTGCATATAGTCATATGTCCCCCTTTTCGTCTTCCCCATCTCATTCACTGGCATCAGAGGGCAGTCTTCGGTGCGATTCGCGCGGATGGTTCCGGTACAACCGATACCTTTCTTTGTGAGATAGTCGACAAGGGGCAGAGACGTGAAGAGGTTGTCAAACGTTAGGTGATATGAGTCGTCTTGTTGAAGTTCACTGATCAGGTCAACGACAACGGAACCCCCCATTCCAAGACCTGGTACCTCTGTCTGTCTCCCTCTTGCTCCCTGGTAGGGGTCAAACTGGAGCGCATATCCCAGTGGGGTTGTGAGGACCCAGACTTTGAAACCAAAGCGGATGGGTTTGCCACGAATGAATTGTTTAGAACCATGTCTCCCATAGTAGGGCACCATGCTCTCATCAATGCTCAAGTTTTGAGTCTTGATGAAGTATTTGAGGAACCTCTCATTCAGCATGGACATCAGAGGGCGAACTTTTGCCATCTTGTCTTCTGCATCCAGGCGGGCATTGTCGGGGAGGTGCAGGTAGCGCATTATGTCATCAAATCGGTCTCGGGTCATTGCTGACACAACAGCTACATTCCTGACATCATCATCATGAGACCAATACATTCTGCGCCGAGGCACAGTGTTGTACCCTGAAAGCAGAAGGATGGCCAAAAATGTCCTCATCTCCCCAGAATTGACCGAGAATGAATGATTTCCTTTTGACCTCGCATAAGTGATACTGAACTGGACAATCATTTCAACAACGTCGTCATCAAAAAAGAGTTCAAACAGTTCATGTGGATCACTTCGTAAGAGAGCAGCATCATAAGGTTGACTATTCCACTTGAAACGATCCTTCATCCTGCCACTGAGGTCCACTCTTCTCCATTCACGAACAGTCTTCTGCTTTGCCTTTGATCCAGTAGCCGTTCTGCTGGTCTTGCTGGATGCTGAGGCAGCTGTGGGTGGGGTTTTCCTTTTCCCAGTCCTGCCATCTGAAGTAGATGGAGTTGGTGCTGAAGGCTGAGAAGTCCCAGGTTCCTGGTCTTCATCAACGGCATGGGCATCTCCAGCGGAAGAATGAACCTGAGATAACAGAATGGCAAACTGAATGGTAATAACGCCTGGGAAAAAGAATGGTCAAAATCTCAATGTAATTTCAAATCAGTATGACAACGCAAAAGAAGAGAGCATTTTGATGTAATGTTTGCCTACTTTGAACACTGTTGCTTCTCATCATCTGTGCTAAGTGATGGGGAGGAGGATGGGGGTGCGTAAAGGCGATGAATGAATGTCACATTTGATTCAGTTTAGACCACCTGTAGATCAGAACTTACATTCTCCTGTGTGTTGAGCTCTGCAGCATAGTGCGTCCGAATCCCTTGTCTCAAAACCGTGACTTCTGCTGCAGCAGAGAGCTGGCGGCCATTTAGATTGTCAACCGTCCCTCCATCGTCCTCCTCGGCACTATCTTCATCCGTCAATTCATCAAGTGGGGGAGGATCGATGTAAATATTGGCTGTCTCAAAAGTCCCGTCTTCCTCTAACATGCTGATCACATCATGGACAGTGTAAGTCCTGAAAAATATCAATAACAACAAATTCTTCATGTGAAAAAAACCCTACCCTCTCAGTCCTAGCGTCCCATTTTTGGGACGCCACTTCAGCACTTTCTAATATAAATATTTCGAACTTCTATTAAAAACTGAGAGACACATTTTCAGATTACATGTAGAGGACCATTAAAATTTATCTTCAGTGACCTCATCAAAAAGTTGATCACAGGAAAAATTATTCACTCACCTTATTCTTGATGCCATGCTGAACCTCAAAAGCTGTCAACCTGTGATTACAAATGGCTGCTGTACGTGGTAATCAAGGGAGATGATCCTCATTTCAGGTTGAATGGAATGCGGTAGTGTCCCTTTATCTATTGTAGCATGCATTGATGACAGTAGTCTTCATGTTTAGGTCTGAAGGAGCTGAAATTGTAGCGTCCCAAAAATGGGACGCCAGGCTTATATGGGTAAATTAAACTGATTGTCAGAAAACCCACGCACACACTTATTCTATTAGAATAAACGTTTATACACGTAACAACTTAATTCAGTACACGAAAAAAAAACCTTCGTTACAGTGTGTGTGATGTTCGGATATTAGTAGAGAAGTGTATATAGTTTGATAATCTTTTGAACCTTTTAGTGTATAAAAGTTACTTTAGAAAGGGAGCCCGTGTGTTGAGTTTTACCTCATTAATGCGCCCGTCTGAGTCAGTGGCGGTGTATGCGTCTGTTGTGCGAGAGTCTGTGCGTACGGCTGTGGGCAAGTCTGCGTGCGTTACACTTACTGACTTTTGGAAGAAAAGATTGTCCGCGGGCGATGCTTTCAATGTCCCCTTCATCGCTGTACATGAAGTGGGCAGATGTATCTCTAGTCTCAAGAACAAGAAGTCAGCTGGCGTTGATGGTATCAATGGTTTTATCCTCGAACATTCTCTTCCATACATTGTGGAACGCTTAACCTATATTTACAACCTATGTATTCAAAATAATATTTTTTTCCGGCGGTTTTTAAAAAATCTAAAGTGGTGCCTATTCCCAAAACAAAAGACACATCTGATCCAAATAATTTTCGGCCCATATCCATAGTATCTATTCTGTCGAAGCCTATTGAGAAGCATGTACACAAACATCTTCTCTAATTCCTTGAAGAAAAGTCTCTCCTGAATAAATATCAATCTGGTTTTCGCCCTAAACATTCGTGTCAGACTGCCTTGGTTCATATGATTGACACTTGGCTGCTCAACATCAACAGAAACAAAATGTCTGCTGCTGTCTTTCTAGACCTAAAAAAGCGTTCGACCTTATAAATCGCGAAATTTTATTAGAGAAACTAGACTGCTACTTTAACAATAACAGCCCAGGGACACTCTCATTCTTTCGTTCATATATCATAAGGAGAATTCAAACTGTGTACATCAATGATACCTTTTCTTCTGAAAAGCGTGTTGAGTATGGCGTGCCCCAGGGATCCATACTAGGACCGTACTCTTCTGTTTGTTATAAATGATCTTCCATTTCATATATTCAATAGAGGTACTGAATGTGACATGTTTGCCGATGATTCAATTTTTCACGCGGGCGGGAATACTGTACATGAAATATCAAGCAATCTTCAGCTTAGTCTTCAGGAGGTCTCACTGTGGTGCAAAAATAATCAAATGCTTGTTAATCCATCTAAAACAAAAAGCATGCTAATCACAACTCGCCAAAAGCATCAGCTCCGCCCCCATTCACTTAGCCTCTCTTTTGATTCAGTTCCCATTGAGCAAGTCAAGGAATATCGTCTCCTCAGGGTAATTGTTGACGAACAACTGTGCTTGTTGCCCCATCTAACACAACTAGGGAAAACATTATCAAAGAAGCTATTTTTACTGTCAAGATTAAAATCTATCATTGATACTAAGACACCAAAGCTATTTTTCAACTCCTACATAAAATCTCACATTGAAAAGCTTCAGGCAACAGGGCTCCTTCCATTACATCAACACCTTACGTTAAATAAGTGCGTACTTATGCACAAAGCACTGAACGGGAAAGCCCCCTTCTACCTGGCTAAGCTTTTCACTGAGTGAAAGGGTTTACAGCACTTCGAGGAACAGTCTCGTCATTGAACGGCCCCGAATTGACTTGTTTAAATCCAGCCTTTCGTATGCGGATGCCTATTTATGGAACTTACTTCATCCATATATACAGCAAAGGAGGCATCTTCCATTGTTTAGGTCGAAAGCTTTTAAATACATCTCAGAGAAAACTTGACAGAAACGTAGAATACTATGCCCAAAAGAGCCATGTCAATGATTTCCTTTTTTAACATTGTTGTGGTCCTCCGTTTTGCACTTGTTAGATTTATATATCTCTCTTTGTCGTAGTATTTTGCATGTTCACTAAATTCCTACACAAGAGTAGCTGTATCATAAGCGTGCAATCACTGTCTATAAACACTCACTTTACATCGCACCCCCCCCCCTCCCCCTCCCAAGACCCTGTCAATTGATGTGTGTAATCTTCAGTGACTTTGGAACTTATATTATCGAAATGTAACACAAGTGCCCCGTAGGTGTAGCCGCTTGTTTGTGCTGTTAACATTTTGTTTTAATGTTGCTTTTAAAGTTGTAGTTTAGCAAGGACAAACACAAAAAGAGGCATGTGCGCCTATTGTTTCCATCCTTGAGAAATAAAGTATCATTCATTCATTCGCTCGCTCGCTCGCTCGCTCACTCACTCACTCACTCACTCACTCACTCACTCACTCACTCACTCACTCGCTCACTCACTCACTCACTCACTCACTCACTCACTCACTCACTCACTCACTCACTCACTCACTCACTCACTCACTCACTCACTCACTCACTCACTCACTCACTCACTCACTCACTCACTCACTCACTCGCTCGCTCGCTCGCTCGCTCGCTCACTCACCACTGACTCAGACGGGCGCATTCTGGAAAGAATCATGACGGACGCTCTAAAAGATCATGAAGGAACTGTCAGTATTGGAGGCAGAACAATCACGAACTTGCGCTTTGCGGACGACATTGATGGCCTTGCAGGAACAGAGAAGGAGCTAGCTCAGCTGGTGGAAAAGCTGGATAGTACAGCCATTGCATATGGGATGGAAATCAGTGCAGAGAAAACCAAACTGATGACCAATAACGCCAGTGGCATTGGCACTGAAATCATGGTGGGAGGCCAAAAACTGGAAACAGTTAAGAAATTCAAATACTTAGGAGTCATTGTGTCAGATGAGGGATCAAAACCAGAAATACTGCCCAGGATTGCGCAGACAACAACAGCACTGACAAGATTGAAGACCATATGGAAGGACAGAAACATCACACTCTGCTCCAAGATTAGACTGATGCGCTCCTTAGTCATCTCAGTGTTCTTGTATGCCTGCGAGTCATGGACCCTCACAGAAGACCTTGAAAGGAGAATACAAGCCACTGAAATGAGATGTTTTCGAAGGCTGCTTGGCATTTCATACAGAGATCACATCACAAACGAGGAAGTGGGAAGTAGAATCAGGCAAGCAATCGGGCCCTATGAAGAATTATTAGTCATTGTGAGAAAACGCAAACTGAAGTGGTACGGGCATGTCACGCGTTCAGCAGGGCTTGCCAAAACAATCCTGCAAGGCACTGTGCAAGGAGGACGAAGGAGAGGAAGACAGAGGAAAAGATAAGAGGACAATATCTCAGAGTGGACAGGACTGAAGCTGGGCGATACGCTGAGAATGGCAGAGAACAGAGAGGAATGGAGGGAGCTGGTTGTAAGTCATCAGTGGTGCCCCAACGGTCGGCAAGACTACGGTAGGTAGGTAGGTAGGTAGGTAGGTTAGGTAGGTAGGTAGGTAGGTAGGTAGGTAGGTTAGGTAGGTAGGTAGGTAAGGTAGGTAGGTAGGTAGGTAGGTAGGTAGGTAGGTAGGTTAGGTTAGGTTAGGTTAGGTTAGGTTAGGTTAGGTTAGGTTAGGTTAGGTTAGGTTAGGTTAGGTTAGGTTAGGTAGGTAGGTAGGTAGGTAGGTAGGTAGGTAGGTATACTGATAAAGAAAATTGCGTTATACCCCAACAGCGCTGCCACATTCTTCAAATCCTTCTTGGATGACAGAAGACAAAAAGTCCTTCTAAATGGTACATAGTCTAATCACCGCTTAGTCAAGCATGGCGTGCCCCAGGGCTCTATTTTAGGCCCTCTTCTATTTTGCTTGTTCATTAATGACCTTTCGCTCACAATTAGCGATCATAATGTTTCATGCGATATGTTCGCGGATGAAGCTGCAATACACACGCCCGACGAGGATTTATCTATTATTGATACAAGCTTACAAAACGCACTACAAGACATTGACAACTGGTGTAGTAACAATTCCATGGTCCTAAACCCAGCGAAGACTGAATGTATGGTATTAAGTACCCGTCAAAAGCACCAGGTCGGCTCTCTCTCTCACTCAGCTTGTCTCTTCAAGGAAAACCCATCAGTGAAGTAACAGAACATCGTCTTCTCTGTGTTACTGTAGATAACCAGTTTAAATGGCAGTGTCATATTACTAACATATGCAACATAATATCAAAGAAACTTTACATTTTCCCAAATTAAAATATATCACTGATGTAGAAACACGTCAACTGTTCTTTAACGCCCACATCAGGTCACATATCGACTATGCTTCTACAGTGTGGGATGGAGCAAGCGAGGTCCAGTTAAAGAATTTGAACTCTCTTCATCGTAGAGCCGCAAAACTTATCCTACCTGACCCTAACTCAACTACCGATAATAAATTGAAAACCTTGGAGATTCTCCCCCTGAAAAATCATTTAGTGTACAATAAGGGAATAATTATGTTCAAAACATTAAATAGCAAAATGCCTGATTATATTAAAAAACTATTTTCCTTTCCATGACCAACGTACTCAAGATCAAGGCAATTCATTATTGTACCACGACCTAGAATCGATCTCTACAAGACACGTTTAGCGTTCTCAGGTCATAGCCTGTGGAACATTTTGCCTAGGAAAGTTACAACATCAACAACCCTTTCGTATTTTATAACCAGTATTTTCAATTACCTCACGTCATTATCGTAATACTTTCACTGCGACCCTATAATATTATTCAATATGTGCGTTCACGCGCGTGTTTGTGTGTGTGTATGCGTGCGTGTGCACGGTATTTTGTTGTTGTTTTTGTTGTTGTTTGTTTTGTTTTTATATCATTCATTATTATAATTTTCTTTTTAAATTTTTTTTCCAATATAACATTTTCACTCTTTGTGAAATATTTGTAGATTAGACTAGCAACCGCAAGTTCGAAAAATGGTTGTGCCAGCCAAAACTTTCACCGTTGTAAAATAAAGAATCATTGTCATTGTCATTCTCTCTCTGTCTCTGTCTGTCTGTCTGTCTGTCTGTCTGTCTCTCTCTCTCTTTCTCTCTTCAAATCTAGCATATCATTTTCCGGTGCTAAGTCATGGAATAACTTGCCCTCTCAATTAAAGTCTATTTGAAAGTTATCTATTTTCAGAGCTCGCGTCCATAAATATCTGCTGTGGATGTGAATGTTCTATCTGTCTGCTTAGTATGTTGCTCCAGCACAGCAGATTGCTGCAGATTATGTAATAGTTCGACTGTCTGCATTAACATGTCAGGTTCATACCAGTATATATATATATATATATATATATATATATATATATATATATATATATATATATATATATATATATATATATTATATATATATATCTTCTGATGGTGGGGGGGGGGGGGGAATGGGTCTTTTTACTTATAAATGTTTTATCCTATGCTGTATCGTCTGATGTATTTTTATATGTGTAGAGTAGCAGGACAGTTTGGAAGATAGTCATTGCTATGCCTAAAACTTTTTATCCTGAATAAAAACGTTTCATCATCACCATCTCTCTCGCTGTTCTGGATAGACACGCGCCTAAGCGCATCAAACGCGTCAAATATCCTGTTATGCCAAAATGGCTCTCTGGTGAATCAATGAATCAATGAATCTTTATTTTACAACGGTGAAGATATTAACACAGTCAGTGACTATGTCATTTTTCGTACCTGCCGTTGCTACAACTACGACTAACTAAGTACAAAATATACATAAAACAGGGACATCAAAGCACAGTGATACAAGATATAATTATAGTCCACTAAACACAAACACACGCATACACGCACAAACGCACTCGCGCGCGTCCACACACACACACACACACACACACACACACACACACACACACACACACACACACACACACACGCGCGCGCGCGCGCGCGCGCGCACGCGCGCACACATACACATGAGATAAAACAAGCGATGGAAGTAAGAGATGAATTAAAACGAGACAAGAAATTTGCCGAATACAAGAAGCAGCGAAACCATGTCAAATCTCTAGTTCGTAAAGCACAGAGGCAAAATGCAGAACAAGTTATTGCCGACGTCAAAGATATCCGCTCAGTCTGGCAAGTAATAAACAATTTCACCAGAGGTAACAGTAAACGATCGCCTAATATTCCCCCCGATCTTACTGCAGATGCGTTCAACGCTCACTTCATAACTGTTGCTCAAACTCTGGCGAAGTCAAATACACCTAACCCTGTAAACTACACTTGCTCTCATCAACTACGTCACCATAGTCAATAGAGAGCCTGCGGCCCATTTTTAGTACCGCTTATGACTGTCCTAGATGTAGGCAAATCTATTTCCAGTTTAAAGAATAAATCGTCTTGCGGTCCAGATAATAATAATAATTACGGTATTTATAATGCGCTTATCTTATAATAATTATAACTCTAAGCGCGCACTCACAACTCGCACACGCATGCGCACGCTTTAGACAATGACTCACGTACTCTTGGCTTGACTTCGCGAACGAAGATTCTATAGGGCTTGCCCACGTCGTCTGCAGGCATTTTCGTGGCTGCGGAGGCCAATCCGGGACAGGCAGGTTCGACCGCAGTGGCTGCAGGGGAAGGTCTGGTCAGGGTTCTGAGTTACGACAACTCTGTTTTTTCTTCTAAGCCGCTTGTCCTTAAGGTTAGCTCTGCGAGAGTCCTCAAAGGAGACGGCTGCCTTGTGAATGGTGGAGCGCCAGGTGTCACGGTCCGCAGCAAGCGAAGACCACTGGCGGTGGTCGATTTGGCAGGCACTAAGCGACTTCTTGAGACCGTCTTTGTATCTCTTCTTTGGTGCCCCTCTGTCTCGGTGTCCCGTGGCGAGCTCGCCGAACAGAGTGATCTTGGGTAGGCGATGATCCTCCATCCTGGAGACGTGCCCCGCCCAGCGAAGCTGCGTCCGCAGCAGCAAAGCCTCGATGCTCACAGTTTCCGCCTGTTCAAGAACCTCGACGTTGGTGACATAGTCACTCCAGTGAATGCTGAGGATGGTACGCAGGCAGCGCTGGCGAAAGCGTTCGAGGAGTCGTAGTTGGCTGCGATAGAGGGCCCAGGACTCGGAACCGTACAGCAGGGTGGTGAGGACGACAGCTTTGTACACGCTGATCTTGGTGCCTTTTTTCAGCTGTTGATTGTGCCACACCCGCTTGAATAGTCGCCCGAAAGCACTGTTCGCTTTTGCCAGCCTGTTGTCCAGCTCCTTGTCCAGCTTGGCGTCTGACGTGATGATGCTGCCAAGGTAGGTAAACTGGTGTACAGACTTCAGTTCGGACTCGCCGATGGTGATGTGGGGAGGGCGATGCTCTTCCTTGGGTGCCGGCTGATGAAGGACCTCTGTCTTTTCCAGACTGACCTCAAGTCCAAAGAGCTGGGCAGCATCTGCGAAGCAGGACGTAATGCGCTGCAAGGCTCTCTCTGTGTGTGCAACGAGGGCAGCGTCATCAGCGAAGAGCAGCTCACGAATCAGTTGGTCTAGGGTTTTCGTGTGTGCCTGCAGTCGTCTGAGGTTGAACAGGCTGCCATCGAGACGATACCTGATGTACACTGCGTCGTCATCGTCGAGGTCCACTGTGGCCTGCTTCAACATCATGCTGAAGAAGATGGTGAAGAGGGTCGGTGCCAGCACGCAGCCTTGCTTCACGCCGTTGCGAATGGGGAATGGTTCTGAGAGGTCACTGTTTAGTCTGACCTGGCCTTGCTGGTCCTCGTGGAGCTGGACGATCATGTTGAGGAACTTTGGGGGACAACCTAGTCGCTCCAGGATCTGCCACATACCTTGCCTGCTCACAGTGTCAAACGCTTTTGTTAGGTCGACAAACGTTACGTACAGCCCTTTGTTCTGCTCGCGGCACTTCTCCTGAAGCTGTCTCAGGACAAAGACCATGTCGGTGGTACTCCTGTTGGCTCAGAAGCCACACTGGCCCTCTGGAAGGTGGTCTTCAGCGATGGCAGGTACCAGCCGATTCAGGAGCAACCTTGCGAGAATTTTCCCGGCAATGGACAGCAGGGTAATTCCACGATAATTAGAGCAGGCAGACTTCTCTCCTTTGTTCTTGTACAGGGTGATGATGACTGCATCACGGAGATCCTTTGGTAGTGTTCCTTTTTCCCAGCAGCAGAGAAAGAGGTCGTGGAGCTTGTTGTGCAGTGCTGGGCCTCCATGTTTCCAGATCTCTGGCGGGATTCCGTCAATGCCTGCTGCTTTGCCACTCTTGAGCTGGTGGATGGCTGTGAGGGTCTCTTCGGCGGTGGGCGGTTCGTCCAATTCAACCTTTAGTGGAAGGTGTGGGATTTGGAGGATGACTGTTTCTTGAACAGTGCGTTCAGTGCCGAAGAGGTCCTGAAAGTATTCCGACCAGCGGTTCAAGATGGAGGTATTATCCGTGAGGAGTGCCTGTCCATCAGCGCTTCGCAGGGGACTTTGTACCAGGTGCCTAGGGCCATACACTGCTTTCAGTGCTTCGTAGAAGCCCCTGTAGTCACCGCGTTGTCAGCGCAGAGCTGGGTCCTCTGTGCGAGTCTGGACCACCACTCGTTCTGGAGCTCTCTAAGCTTGAGCTGGAGACTGCTGCAGATGAGGCGGAAGGCAGACTTCTTCACAGGGCAGGAAGGCTGGGCTAGGTGGGCCTGGTGGGCGGCTCTTTTGTTTTGCTAGAAGTTCCTGGATCTCTACGTCGTTTTCGTCAAACCAGTCTTTGTTCCTCTTTCTAGCAAAGCCCAAGACTTCCACAGAGGATTTTACAATAGCAGTTTTCATTGTTCCCAGAGTGTTTCAGGAGAGGAGTCTGCTGGATCAACTGTGTCTTTGAGCATGCGCTGTAAATCGGCCTGAAGGGCAGCTTTCTTGTCGTCACGCTGAAGGCTGGCAACATCAAGCTTTTTCTTGGGGGGGGGGGGGGGGGGGCCCTTTCTTGGGTTTCAGCTTGAGGCGGAGCCTGAGTTTGCAGCGATCAAGGCGGTGGTCAGTGTGGCACTCTGCGCTGGGCATCACTCTGGTGAGGAGGACGTCACTGCGGTCCCTCTGACGCACTAGGACATAGTCGATAAGGTGCCAGTGCTTGGAGCGAGGATGCATCCAGGTGGTCTTTCGACTGTCCTTTTGCTGGAAAGTAGTGTTGGTGATGACAAGTTGCTGCTCTGCACAGAGCTCCAACAGTAGGCGACCATTGTCATTGCAGTTCCCAACGCCATGCTTGCCGAGGACTCCTTTCCAGGCTTCAGAGTCTTGGCCCACTCTGGCGTTGAAGTCGCCAAGGATGATGACTTTGTCGTCTGCAGGGGTGCTCTGCAGGAGGCTGCGCAGGTCAGAGTAGAACTTGTCTTTTCCTGCAGGCTCTGCCAAGAGGGTTGGGGAGTACATACTGAGAAGGGTGACGTATTGCTGGTGTCTCAGTGGGAGGCGCATGGATTAGTCGCAATGGGGGTCTTGACCATGAAGCCCACGCCTGAGAGCCGTCTTTCTGATGCAGGCCTGCCTGACCAGTAGAGGGTGTAGCCAGCGCCAAGTTCTTGGAAGCTGCCTTCCTCCGGAAGGCGTACTTCGCTGAGCGCGGCGATGTCGATGTTTAACCTCCGCAATTCATGGGCAATGAGGGCGGAGCGACGTTCAGGGCGTCTGCTGTCTGCTGTGTCGAGCATGGTTCGGATGTTCCAGCATGCTACGTTGAGTCCGGTCGTGGTCGTCATGAGAGTGGATCCATTGTTTTTTCTTGTTTTCTGACCGCATGAGAAGATGCCCGTTGACCGCGGCTAGCCAACTGGGGTTACGAGGGGATGAGCTTTGGTTAGGCCACCTTTTCTAGGCCCCTCTCCGTGTGGAGCAAGCAGTGCTGTCCCTAGAGAAGGCTGCTTGGTCGTTCAGGGTGTGCCGAGTGACGTTGTCATCCCCAGGTCAACATCAGGCGACCAATATCCTGAACCGCCTGCATGCAGGTTTGAGACTGCGGCTTCCAGTGACATCTTTCACCTGCCGTTTTGCCCCTTGCCCATCGCTACAGGACTTGGAAAGTTCAGTGTCATAGTCCGTGGGCGTTTCCTAAAGCCTGCGCGGTGGAGCTTTTTTGGTGGAGTGCAGTGTGCGCAGTACTGGCCCCACCCTCTAAACCCTTGGTTCGTTTGCCATGGCCTAGCAAGCTGGGACGGTGGCATCGAGGTCCTCGGGTCGTAGGTTTTATATCAGACTGTCCTTGTCTTAGTCTCTGGCTCAAAAGCCTTCCCCGGAGACACGGGGGCTTTGATGTCAGGGGTTTCCTCCCTTAGCCTTTCCGCAGCCAAGCGGCCAGGCCTGCAAGGCAGCAGGGGACTCGTGGGGGCCGGGGTCGTCTATGTCCCGTGCAGATGTGAACATTTGCCCACTGCCCAGACGGTGACACCAGAGGAGAAAAATCCAACGCCGGAACCCGGTATCGAACCTCGCACCTTTGGCATTGGAGGCAGACGCCTTAACCACTGCGCCACTTCCCCGCGTACTACAAATAGTGAAAATACATTACGACGGTCAGCTTGAGGGGGGGGGGGGGGGGGTATTAGATGGTATCAGATGGTATTAGTAGTCAGATTTTAAAACGATCTCTGCCCTACGTCGTCGAATCCTTGACATTTATTTATAATTTATTGATCAGACATAACGTTTTTCCCGACGAGCTAAAAAAAGGCAAAGGTAATCCCTCTTCCTAAAAGCAAAGATTTATGCAACCTAAATGAGTACAGACCCATTTCCATATTATCCTGTATTTCAAAACCGCTCGAGAAACGTATCCAGACTCATCTTCTAAACTTTCTGGAGCAAAGCCTTCTGATAACTGCAGCACAATCAGGATTTCGACCTCTACATTCGTGCCAAACTGCCCTCAATTAGTGTATTGATAAATGGCTCTCTGCCATAAATGACAGTAAAATATCAGGCACAATCTTTCTTGACCTGAAAAAAGCTTTTGATCTTGTCAACCACTCTATCCTACTAAAAATTTAAACTACCAATTGACTCAAATACTGTCTCCTTTATATGTTCCTATCTCAGGGACAGAACGCAGAAAGTACTGTTAAATAGCAAATATTCCTCTGACGGGTTAGTAACTTGCAATGTTCCACATGGGTCTATTCTAGGGCCCTTATTATTGAATCTATTTATTAATGATCTGCCACTGTGCATATCTCATTTAGACGCAAACTGTAGTCTGTTCGCAGACGTCACGACCATACACACATCTGATAACGATATCGCAACCATCAATAAGGTACTCCAACAAAGTCTTGATGAAGTAGGAGGGCGGTGCAGTGATAATCACATGATTATTAGTATTCCAAAGACAAAGAGCATGTTAGTTACTACACGTCAGAAACACCATGGCCTACCACCTTTAAAACTCTCCTTAGATAGCCAGCCTGTAGAACAAGTAACTAAGCATCGCTTATTAGGCGTTGTAGTGGACAACCAATTAAGCTGGGAACCGCATAATGACTCTATATGCAAAACAATCTCCAAACATCTGTTCCTGTTATCAAAACTACGCCATATAGTTAATACTGATATCCGTAACTCTTTTTCCATGTGCATATTAAAACACATTGTGACTACAGTTCTACCGTCTGGGATGGATGCAGTGAAGTTCACATGAAAAAGTTAATTCCTTGTATCGTCGGGGCATTAAATTAATACTTCCCGCTCCTACTTCCACTGATGAAAAATTAAATTCTCTCAAGTTACTGACATTGAAGAAACAGTTTGAATTTAATCGCTGTGTCCTACTGCACAAGATCATGCACGGAAAAGTCCCACCCTATCTAAAAACTCTATTTTCCGACAATAATAGGAAAAACACGAGAAATAGCTCGATCCATCTTCCAAAACTTAGAGTAGATATCTGTAAAACCAGCCTGTCCTTTTCAGGCGCTAAAGCGTGGAATATTTTACCTCCACACCTGAAATCAATTTGTAAGATTAGGGTCTTCAAAGGTCGCCTCCATGAATATTTCAGAAGTAATAGGATGTTCGGCTCCCATATACTACTATTTCTATAGTTAGTGACAAGTTTCCTATTACCTAATAATTTTCTACTGATGCTGCAGATTATGTAATAGTTTGACTGTCTGCATTTACATGTCATATTCACACACACACACACACACACACACACACACACACACACACACACACACACACACACACACACACACACACACACACACACATATATATATATATATATATATATATATATATATATATATATATATATATATATATATATATATATATATATTTCAACTTCCTTGTAAATAGGACCCAGTCAGTTCGCTTTCAAAAAGCTCTCTCATCCCTTAGGTCCACTTCCATAGGCGCCCCTCAAGGTACAGTTCTCTCCCCTGTGCTGTTCACACTGTACACTAACGATTGTAGTGGCACTGACTCTACCCTTCTTATAAAATACTCGGATGACACTGCCTTAGAAGATATCTCCAATAATGATGCGACTTACTTTGCAGAAGTAGAACGTTTTAGTGTTTGGTGTAAAGATAATTTTCTAGACCTAAATGTGAGTAAGACCAAGGAACTACTGATAGACTTTCGAAGAAACCCTGCCCCTGTCCCTGTTCTGATGATCGATGATGTGTCTGTTGAGCGTGTGACTGAGTATAAGTATCTTGGAACAGTCATAGATGATAAGTTGTCCTTTAACGCAAACACCTCCCTCATACACAAGAAATGTCAGTCACGCATCTACTGCCTCCAGAAACTCAGTAAGCTGAATGTGAACCCCTCTGTCCTTCAAACTTTTTACTGCTCTTTTATTGAGTCTGTCATCACTTTCGGTTCTGTGTGCTGGTATGGAGGTCTGAGTGTGAAGAACAAGAACACCCTGGCACGAATGGTAAACATCTGCAGCAAAGTGACTGGCAGTAAGCAAAACAGTGTGGAGTCCCTGTATGAACAGCGTGTGGTGAGAAAGGGTAGGCGGATAGCTTCAGACAGATCCCATGTCCTTGCCCACCTCTATGAACTCCTCCCCTCTGGCCGCAGACTCCGCACGCACAAAGCTAGAACACTTAGACTACAGCACAGTTTCATCCCCAAATCCATCACTCTAAGCAATCTGTAGGTACATCCACGCATACCCAAACCTAACTCCTCCCCCCTATCCCCCTTTACCTGTGCAATCAGTAGGAATGGAGCTTGTTGATTTTAGAGAAGTGATTATATTGTGTTTCATTTGGTGGTGAACATGAACATACTGGGATTGTTGTTACTGAGTGTTTACCCACTAATTATTTTATTATGGTAGACTTTAATTATGCAGCGTGTGTAATAATGTGTAATAATGTACAGAGACGTTTGTATAATAAGTAGTGAGGGTTAGGACTAGGTTGAAACACGCGTATTATGTATGCATATGTAGAGGTGGGTGTGAATGTATAAGTGCCGCTCAGTTCAGTCCATAAAAGATGTTTGTGTGAGATGTGTAAGAGTTATGTGTAAAGATTTTGTAGTGTTTACTTTATCCATTTGGAATTTGTAGCTGTGCAAGTGCAGGGAGAAAATGTTCATAATTATGCTATAATGTTTTTATGTCTTGTTTGTACTATTTGTTATAAATGTACCACAACCGAATTTCTCTTTTCGAGATAATAAAGTACTCTTATTCTTATTCTTATTATTATATATATATATATATATATATATATATATATATATATATTGTTACGTGGTGGAGTTGTAGTCGAAGTAATTAAACCTCGTTCACCTGCAATCCGTCACACGTGGTTTAAGGATGTAGACAATACTGGAGTAACAGTTCCAACAATATTTAATTCAGCGATGCGATATCCACACAATAATGCTCTTTCAAATGCACAAACTACTGAATACAAAGTCTCTTCTGCTATGTCCACACTACGACTCAAAGTTTCGCATACACAGCATCTCTCGCAATAAAGTGCGTGTCTCTACAACTGACAAAGCAAGACAATGTACTACCGGGCTTTCCCAGCGCCCTCCTTATACATACTATCAAATTCCAGAATCTTCTATGGAAATCATACAACTCAACCAATCAGAACGAAACACGCAGCCGAAACTCATTAAAATGAACTTTCGAGAAAAACTATAACAGGCTACAAAAACACGGCTGCTTACTTCAGCTCTAAATTCTAGCGTATAATTAAGTCACATAAAAGTATGGTATCCCTATCACCTGGTAGCTCAAAAAGGTACGAGAACATTCCCAAAACAATAAGGGCTGCTCAATACACGCGCACAGGAAAACAAAAAGTAGCGAAAATGTTGCGATGTCAACTAACCGACGTGACACTTACGAGGCCACTAGACAGTGCGACCCTTCTAGCACGCTCCGGACTAAACTTAACAAAACGAAAACGGCTCTACTCACGAACAAAAGAAAATCTTACTAAAAGGCACGTGAATCGTAACCGTGAAAGCTCAAATAAACATCGGATCGTTACCTACGAACAACACATGTACGCTCTCACAGGATAACACAACCACAATCGTAACATTACCCCTCTCTTAAGAATGAAATTTCACAAAAGTTTCTTCTCAAATTAAAAAAATACGGTTGTGGCTGTGTAAACCTACACAAACCCCAAACAAATATAACTTCACATCAAAAATCAAATTAAAATAAACGTCTCAAGTTCCTGTAAACAGTCCTGAGCATCGAAATGTTTCATACAAAAGTTCTGGACACAAAAATGTTCATTCAAACTGCTCTGCTCAGGTAATCTGCTCCAAAATTCTGCGAACCCTTGATAGATTGTAGTTTAATGTCAAAATTAAGCAAGAACATCGCCCATCTCATAATACGAGAATTAGTAAACTTTGCAGAGTTTAGATAGTTCAAGGGCTGATGGTCTGTTTGGAGAACAAATAGCACTCCCAGAAGGTACAGTTCGAATCGCCTTACTCCCCATATGATGGCTAGGCACTCCTTCTCGATAGTCGAGTAGTTTCTCTCAGCTCTGGTCAACATTTTGCTGGCGTAGCTCACTGGGTGGAGTTTTCCGTTATCTTCTTGCATCAAGACTGCACCTACTCTTTCGTTGGAGGCGTCTGTTCTCAGGAAGAACGTTTTCAATGGGTCAGGAAGGTGTAGAACAGGCTTCTCGGTTAGGATGTCTCGAACCGCCTGGAATGCTCGCTCTTGGGCAAACCAAGGGGAATCACAGCGCTGGAAGACAACAGTTAGATCCCCTGCCCCCGCCTATCAGGCACCCAATCGCCAGCCCACAGAGAAATACGCAGGTATAGAATAATACGATCATTTCCATCCTCAAACGAATGGATCAGGTCTCTTATATAACCCATGTCTTTCTCCGGAACTTAGGAAGTGGGCAGGAGAAACATACATACACAAACATGAAGGTGCGCTAATCAGGGTATTTACCCGACCACATATAGTAGCGCACCTTCATGTTTGTGTATGTATGTTTCTCCTGCCCACTTCCTAAGTTCCGGAGAAAGACATGGGTTATATAAGAGACCTGATCCATTCGTTTGAGGATGGAAATGATCGTCTTATTCTATACCTGCGTATTTCTCTGTGGGCTGGCGATTGGGTACCTGATAGGCGGGGGCAGGGGATCTAACTGTTGTCTGTCCAGCGCTGTGATTCCCCTTGGTTTGCATACAATTCTGCCAGCGCTAGCCTCACCTAACTGGTTTGTGAGTCGCTCTTGGGCATCCTCCCACTTCACTATGTTAGGTTGTCCTTTCCTCAGCAAATCAGTCAGGGGTGCTGTGACTGTCGCAAAGTTTGGTATGAACTCCCGGTAGTAGTTCGCCAAGCCCATAAATGAGCGGACTTGCGTCTTGGTCGTAGGTCGCGGGGCATCCCTGATCTTCTGCACGTTGGCGTCGTGTAGCCCCTCTAAACCTTCGCTCAATTTATGTCCAATGAAGTCTATGTTGTCAGCTCCAAGAATACACTTGCTTGGACGGATGGTGAAATTCGCATCTGACAGTCTTTGGAACAGTTCTCGGAGGGCTTTGAGGTGGTTCCCCCCAAGTTTTGGTATGGATCAAAATGTCATCCCAATAAAAGACCACATTTTGCATATCTTCTAGGATCTTTTTCAGTCCTCTCTTCAATGTGGCACCACTGTTCACCATACCAAAAGGCATCTTCAGGAACTCCCAATGACCGTCGGGTGTGACGAACGCTGTCTTGGGGATATCTTTTTCTGCAACCTTGATTTGCCAATACCCTTTGCTTAGGTCAATTTTGGAGAAAAATCGGTCTCCACTGACCTTCTGGAACAGTTCTTCTGCTGTGGGCATAGGCTCTGGATCAAAGATTGTTAGTTTATTGAGTCTGCGATAGTCCACACACACTCGGTTGGATCCATCTGGTTTCTTCACGATGACAACTGGGGACGCATATGGTGACTTGGACTCTCTGATGACATTCAGACTCAGCATTTCCTTGATATCCTTTTTCAATTCTTCCCTCGTGTTATAAGGAAGACGATAAGGTTTGCTGCGAACTGGCTCGTTTGACGTCAGGTTTACCTCGTGCAGGATGGTGTCTGTTGTCCCTGGGTCAGGTGTAAACCGATGCTCGAACTCTTGAGTCAGGACGCGCAGTTCTTCACGTTGAGTCTGGGTCAGATTCTGACCGAACTGGATATCTTCTACATCCTCTTTGTGTCGGAGTTCATTAAGGTCAAACAGGTTCTCGTCGTCTAGTCTTTCGTCATCAGCAAGACGCACCGATTCCGCCAATTTTGGTTTGTCTTGACCTCTCTGTAGCTCCACCAGCCTGTCCCTATTCACGACAGCTGCTTCCGTGTTGTCCGCCACTTTTAGAGGGATGGTCTGGTGACTCTTCTTTGCTTGACTTCTCGTGGTAACAGAACATATTTCAGGTCTCCACTCTGGATCTGGATCGTCTGCGTTTCTGGCACCATCAATGTTTCCGATGATGAGGTCGTAGACTGGCGTCTTCACGCACAACGCCTTCACCTCTCCTGTCAAGTATGGGGTGTCGACACTGACTTTGGCAAGGGGGATAATCCTTACAGTTCCGTCAGCCAAAATGAGGGTGGTCCACTCCTGTAGCTTCTGGTCTTCAGCTACTAGGTCCTCTCTCACGATGATGCAGCTACAACCAGTGTCTCTCTAACACTCTCACTGGTGTGTCGCCGACGAATCCTGACACCACCGGCATGTTCGGCACTTCATTCTCAGGCAGCGCGATGTTTGAGACTGGTAAAAATGTAGTCCCATCTCCTACTGGGATGCGTCCATTCTTTCTGAAAGATTCGATCAGCTCTGGTGTAACTCGCTTTTCTCTGGATTCAAAGTCATCGGATGACGTCACATCATTGGCTAATACAGCGGCAGCTCTGTGTTGAGACGTGGTACTGCTTCTGCCTGCTATCACACGATCTTGGTTGGATCTTCTGACGTTGTCGCCTCGGGGAACATCTTTAGAAGGACACCATATCGCTTTGTGACCTTTCTTTCTACAGAGAAAACATGTCAGGTTCTCCACCGGCTTGTATCTCGGGGTGTCTCTGACATTGTGGATTTCCTCTGCTGGTGCAGACACACGCTGTATCTTACTGGACCCGAACTTCATGTTGTGAGCGTCAAGGTATCTTTGAGCGAAGTCGGCCAGGGCCTTTAGTGACTGGTCTTATTGCTCTCTGAGGTGGGCGGCCAGGTCCTTAGAACATGCGCTGAAAACTTGTTCTTTGATGATGAGGTCACACAAGTCTTGGTACTCTCTGTTTAAACCGGCCAGCTCTATCCATTTCTCCAGGTAGCTTCTAATTCTTTCAATGAATAGGCCAGGTGTTTCTCCTTCTTCAGGCTTGCAGTTCCGAAATCGTCGCCTGTAACCTTCTTCAGTAAAGTCATACTGTCTCAGCAGGGCGGCTTTCAACTGTATATACTCTTCAGCTTCTTCTCTTGGCAAACGGGTGTAAAATTCAAGCGCTTTGCCAGTTAGAAGTGCGCTCAGTTTAATAGCCCAAGTCTCTTGTTTCCAATTGTTGCTATTTGCGACGCGCTCGAATCGCTCCAGATAAGCGTCCATCTTATCTGAATTTTCAATGAAAGGTGGAAGTTTTGGCGCACGGGCTGTTTGTTCTCTGCTCGCTAATGCTATTGCTTCATTAGTTCTCTGGCTCTGTGCCTCTATCTCCATCTGCTTCAGATGAATTTCGTGTTGTCGCTGTCTCTCCGTCTCTTCTGCTTGAATTTCGAGTTTCCTAATTTCACGCTCTTTGGCTCTTTCTTCTCTTTCCAGTCTCTCCGTTTCTTCTTTCTCTTATCTCTTTTCTTCTTTCTCCTCTCTCTCCAGTCTCTCCTTTTCTTCTCTCTCTCGTCTCTTTTCTTCTTTCTCCTCTCTCTCCAGTCTCTCCTTTTCTCTCTCTTTTACAAACTCGAGGTGTTGAGCTCCTTCGAGTCCACATTCCTTTCCAATTTTCAGGAATGTCTCCATCTCCGATGTCACCATCTCTGCTTTTCACTGCTGGCTGTTTTCTCCTGCTACCCTTTCCACTGAACCAACTGAAGAGATCTCGTCGGGGTCGCCAAAATGTTACGTGGTGGAGTTGTAGTCGAAGTATGATAAACACAAGTAGCAAGCAGTAGCAAGCTTGCTTGCTTGCTTGCTTGCTTGCTACTGGACACCGTGACAGAGGGGCAACAAAGAAGAGATACAAAGACTGTCTCAAGAAGTCACTTAGTGCCTGCCAAATCGACCACCACCAGTGGTCTTCGCTTGCTGCGGACCGTGACACCTGGCGCTCCACCATTTACAAGGCAGCTGTCTCCTTTGAGGACTCTCACAGAGCTAGCCTTAAGGACAAGCGGCTCAGGAGAAAAAACAGAGATGCCGCAGCTCAGAACCCTGGCCATACCTTCCCCTGCAGCCACTGCGGTCGAACCTGCCTGTCTCGGATTGGCCTCCGCAGCCACGAACAAGCCTGCAGACGTCGTGGTCAGCTCCTATAAAATCTTCGTTCGCGAAGTCAAGCCAAGAGAGATGATAAACACACCAGACACACACACGTAGAGTTCTTTAAAATAAACCTCGTTCAGCTGCAATCCGTCACAAGTGGCTTAAGGATGTAGACAATACTGGAGTAACAGTTCCAACAATATTTAATTCAGCGATGCGATATCCACACAATAATGCTCTTTCAAATGCACAAACTACTGAATACAAAGTCTCTTCTGCTATGTCCACACTACGACTCAAAGTTTCTCATACACAGCATCTCTCGCAATAAACTGCGTGTCTCTACAACTGACAAAGCAAGACAATGTACTACCGGGCTTTCCCAGCGCCCTCCTTATAAATACTATCAAATTCCAGAATCTTCTATGGAAATCATACAACTCAACCAATCAGAACGAAACACGCAGCCGAAACTTATTAACATGAACTTTCGAGAAAAACTATAACAGGCTACAAAAACACGGCTGCTTACTTCAGCTCTAAATTCTAGCGTATAATTAAGTCACATAAAAGTATGGTATCCCTATCACCTGGTAGCTCAAAAAGGTACGAGAACATTCCCAAAACAATAAGGGCTGCTCAATACACGCGCACAGGAAAACAAAAAGTAGCGAAAATGTTGCGATGTCAACTAACCGACGTGACACTTACGAGGCCACTAGACAGTGCGACCCTTCTAGCACGCTCCGGACTAAACTTAACAAAACGAAAACGGCTCTACTCACGAACAAAAGAAAATCTTACTAAAAAGGCACGTGAATCGTAACCGTGAAAGCTCAAATAAACATCGGATCGTTACCTACGAACAACACACGCACGCTCTCACAGGATAACACAACCACGATCGTAACATATATACTTCCACTTCCCCGTCTATATATATATATATATAGACGGGGAAGTGGCCTCCAATGCCAAAGGTGCGAGGTTCGATACCGGGTTCCCGCGTTGGATTTTTCTCCTCTGGTAAGAGTCACCGTCTGGGCAGTGGGCAGATGTTCACATCTGCACGGGACATAGACGACCCCGGCCCCCACGAGTCCCCTGCTGCCTTGCAGGCCTGGCCGCTTGACTGCGGAAAGGCTAAGGGAGGAAACCCCTGACATCAAAGCCCCCGTGTCTCCGGGGAAGGCTTTTGAGCCAGATACTAAGACAAGGACAGTCTGATCTACGACCCGAGGACCTCGATGCCACCGTCCCCAGCTTGCTAGGTCATGGCAAACGAACCAAGGGTTTAAAGAGTGGGGCCAGTACTGCGCACACTGCACTCCACCAAAAAGCTCCACCGCGCAGGCTTTAGGAAACGCCCACGGACATATATATATTATAAGTTATTGGTCGGAGGGGTTCACTACACGGACCTTTGTAGGCATGAGGGAGGTCAAAGGAATCATTGTACCCCTTCAGGCCTTTGGCCTTCGGGGTACAATGATTCCTTTGACCTCCCGAAGGCCTACAATGGTCCGAGCAGCGAACCCCTCCGACCAATAACGTATTTGTTTTCATTCCTCCACTATTTTCGTAAAAGAAAATCAAGAAGACATCTTCCGACCTGGATCACGCCAGACATGACTGACGTCAAAGGAATATACATTTATACATAATAGACTTATGACTTAATTTAAAATATTTACTCATGACGTTGCCGTCTCTAGTACTGATTGTGCGTATTGTTTCGAACAACACTAAGTAACTTTGTACTTTAGAACTTTGGTGATCATTTATAGAACAAAACTGGTATCCAAGACGCGTCATAGAGAGGGCTACAAAAATTCCGCCATTTTTCGCTACAGGGTTTTTTATATCACGCTTACATGGTACGGTTTGTGCTAAAGTGACTGGTCGTGTGACGTAGGGAGGAAAACACACACACACACACACACACACACACACACACACACACACACACACACACACACACACACATATATATATATATATATATATATATATATATATATATATATATATATATATATATATATATATATTCAATAAATTCTGAGAATGCTGTGCTAATGCCATGGAATTCCAGGCTGGTAAGCTTGCATTGTGTCATCAGGACATCAGCTGTCCTTTTGTGACTGCGTCGCTTATTAGATCTTTTGAGCCTTCCACTGAACACCTACTACATAAAGTAATAGGGACTACCCCCAGGCGCCCCGCAACCCGCTGGAGAATACCCAGTCCTCCCCCCGAGAGGGGAGGCTAGTACATGAATATTCCCAAACAGATCTTGGACCTGCTGGATAGATTTAAAATTTCATATTTAAGATATATATATATATATATATATATATATATATATATATATATATATATATATATATATATATATATATATATATATATATATATATATATATATATATATATATATATATATATATATATATATATAATATGTATGTTGTACCATGCGGATATCAGATGGACAGCGCGCGTTATGCTGTCGTAATACAACCAACGTGCTTTCCTCCCTTTCATCATATCAGGAGTGGCTCTTCCCACGCCACTCAACATCACTGCCTGCGCTAGTACACTCAACGAAGCGAGTACCAGCCAGCTTCAGGCCCTACATTCCAGCCGAATAATGTCATGACAGACACTTCCCAAACGCAGTGACTGTGTTTTTAACAACAGCTTGTGTACTCTTTAGAAACCATTTTGGACTGTTTTTACGTGAAGTAGTTCTATTACTATTGCTTTAAAAATGACTATGAAGTTATATAATAGTTAAGTTCAGTATAATTAAGTTGGTGACTGTTAATGCCGGAACAACTGTCTAATAGCCGGCGCTGTTGTTATGGCGACGCCCCCAGGTGGCAACTGTGAAAGTATTCGTGTGTGTTTTTTTAATGTATTTTTGTTATTTGTGTAACTAGCCTCTGCCAAGCAGAAAGTTGAAAAACGTTATATTATGTCTTACAGAGATACTAAGATAGGGCCGTCTTTAGTTTGCTCGTGTTAGGGAGTTACAGGTGGGGTTGGGGCCGTTGGCGCCGGCCATTAGACGCGTTGGCGACGGGTTTCCCCCGTCCCATATATATATATATATATATATATATATATATATATATATAAAATTTATTATTTTTTTTTCTTTTCTGAGGGTGGGGGGTGGGAGGTGCGGGGTGGTGGATGGGTCTTTTTACTTACATGTTTTATCTTTTGCTGTATCGTCTGATGTATTTTTATATGTGTAGAGTAGGAGGACAGTTTGGAAGATAGCTTTGCTATGCCTCAAACTTTTATCCTGAATAAAAAAACGTTTTATCCACATCATCATCATCATTAATCTCTCTCTCTCTCTCTCTCTCTCTCTCTCTCTCTCTCTCTCTCTCTCTCTCTCCTCTCTCTCTCTCTCTCTCTCTCTCTGTGCGTGCGTGCGCATCTGCGTGCTCATTATTATGTGTTGCATGAGCGGGCGTGTAACTTGATTTATTTTTTACATTTCATTGTTGTTTGCTTCTAGTACTACTCATTCGATGTTTGTATATTGATATGCAACTGTGTCTCACATCCTGTTCATATGTTTATCTTTCTGTACAGTCGGGCCATTGACCTGTGGGTGTACGCAAGTTTGGAATGAGGCGTGTGTGTGTGTGCGTGTGTGCGTGCGTGTGTGAGTGTGTGTGTGTGTGTGTGTGTATGTGTGTGTGTGTGCGTGTGCGTGTTTAATCTATAATTATAGTCTTATTATATAACTCAACATTCATAATACTTTGCGACCCGCCCGACATGATTCCTCAATAATAAACAGTGTCTGAGTACGAGTTAACTATAGTAGGTATGCTGAATGGTGTTGCTAGATGACGTCATGATAAGAAATGACGTAATCACAAACCATTGTCGCGATGCTGGGTACTGAGGGACTATAGACTGACGGAAAAGGGTGGAGGAGGTTGTTGGCCTCAAGGTGGTCATTCAGCTGTTGCAGGGCGATCTTTTCTACTAGTTTGGAGATGAGAGAAAGCTTGGAGACCCGGCGAAGGTTTTTCAAATTGTTGGAGTCATGGTTGGGTTTTGTCTACCTCACTGAACTTGAAAATACTGCAGCCTTTGGGATGGGGCTGGTCGTAGTGCGTTCTACCTCACTGAACTTGAAAATACTGCAGCCTTTGGGATGGGGCTGGTCGTAGTGCGTTCTACCTCACTGAACTTGAAAATACTGCAGCCTTTGGGATGGGGCTGGTCGTAGTGCGTTCTACCTCAATGAACTTGAAAATACTGCAGCCTTTGGGATGGGGCTGGTCGTAGTGCGTTCTACCTCACTGAACTTGAAAATACTGCAGCCTTTGGGATGGGGCTGGTCGTAGTGCGTTCTACCTCACTGAACTTGAAAATACTGCAGCCTTTGGGATGGGGCTGGTCGTAGTGCGTTCTACCTCAATGAACTTGAAAATACTGCAGCCTTTGGGATGGGGCTGGTCGTAGTGCGTTCTACCTCACTGAACTTGAAAATACTGCAGCCTTTGGGATGGGGCTGGTCGTAGTGCGTTCTACCTCACTGAACTTGAAAATACTGCAGCCTTTGGGATGGGGCTGGTCGTAGTGCGTTCTACCTCACTGAACTTGAAAATACTGCAGCCTTTGGGATGGGGCTGGTCGTAGTGAGTTCTACCTCACTGAACTTGAAAATACTGCAGCCTTTGGGATGGGGCTGGTCGTAGTGCGTTCCATAGAATGCAAAGGACGTAACAGGCGGGCGGTTGTGGTCAAGAATTAACAAGATCAAAATGAAGTCACATCCGGCTACTCTGACCTTGCTGTTGAACGTACGTGTGTGTGTGTGTGTGTGTGTGTGTGTGTGTGTGTGTGTGTGTGTGTGTGTGTGTGTGTGTGTGTGTGTGTGTGTACACATGTGTGTGTGGTGTGTGTGTGTGTGTGTGTGTGTGTGTGTGTAAACACGAAACTCTTCGAAGCTAGAGAGGGGGAATATGAGAGTTTTAAAGAATCTTCTATGGTCCTCATTTTTCTATGTTATTCGCTCACAAAAACGCACACGACCTTGCCTTTCCTTTTTCTCAAATTCCTTTTATTTTTCTCTGTAATTAGATATATAAAGAAAGAACTGAATCTTTATTAACACTATGACTGAGAATTTAAGGGGTTAACTCAGTCATAGTGTTAATAATACTTCAAATCCCCCCCCCCCCCCCCCCCCCCCCCCATAGACAAAACGCCCGATCAAACCAGTGCTTGTAACCCGAAGCAATTACATATAATACATAAACACCTCATGCCTACGCTTGACTGGTTTTGAAAGACCCCCACTTCAATTCAGGTAAGATATGAATAGACCTGTTCTGAAAATAGCAATTATTCGCATTTTCTTGTCGGGACGAGATTGCCTTTTGAAACCGGGATAAATCTTTTGAATCAGATCGGTATGTACCCACACTGTCTCGCTATTCATAAAGGAATTTTTTATTTTTCCAATTATGTGTCTACCCGTTCGATTTGACATTAAAATGCAAATGGCCAACAGCCAATGCGCCGACACAGTAGGGCGTCGCTATTCAACTTAGTAAGGGAACACTCTATGAATAAACCGGCTCTACAGCTTTGAAAAGGCTATTTGCTGAGAGGTGACAAGAAGAGTTTCGAAATTGACTTCATATTTACTCAATGGCTGGTTCCCGAAAAATCAGACGGTGGTTATACTGTGCACTATAAACAGTTTGATAAGAAACTAACAAGTAATATTTAACACACACACACACAGACGCACAGACAAAACACACACACAAACAAACAAACAAACAAACAAACAAACAAACACACAATCAAACAGACGTACACACACACAAACAAACATATGCACACACACACAAACACACAAACACACAAACACACACACACACACACACACACACACGCACTTACAGACACTCATGTCAGTACAATTTTATCGTAAGCATGAGCTGCCAGGTGGTGTCACGGTTGATCGCCTTTTGTGTTGCCTCACGCCGCGCGGCCGCATTCCATTCCTTTTCAATTCAGACACGAGCCGCATTTTGAAAAGACTCTCACCCGTCTATATGGCCTTTATAGCTATACCCTTTCAAATCGCTAAGTTGTGTCAAAGATCAACAAGGGGACATATTACTTTTCAAAAGAGGGGGATTTGTACAAGTGGGCTTAATGTACTCATGTGGTTTCTGAGGAATTAGAAAATCAACTGGTGGTTATTACACTATACAGGCACTGAAAAAACAGCTGGATAAGAAAATACCAAGTAAAAACAATAAGTCACAACTCACTTAAAGGTTACCTTAAAGTGAGTTACAATAGGAACTTATTAACTACTTACATTAAGAACTTATTAATTACTTATCCTAATTACTTGCAAGTACTTAATAACAACTTGACTCTAGTCACGTATACTAAGTCTTTTTTACCAAGACACAAGGGCACCGGAAAACTTTTTTTTTCTCAATAATATTCTGGTGGTGCAGATGGTGCAGGCCTAAACTGTGTAAGTGGCATGTCATCTCTCTGTGAAGTGTAATGAAAAAATAAACGATTACCAAATCTGATTTTTATTTGTTTAAAAGATTGTGTAGCTTTTCTGTGGTTTCCTGAACACCTATCTTTTTTCCTTCCGCTAAAAAACTAGCCTTCAGTTCTTCAACATTCACGGGAGATTGACTACGCATCTTATTCTGTATTTCAGACTTTTGTTGTTTGTAGTTATTTAAATCATCCTGGACTCGTTTAAATTCCTCGTCATTAATACAATTATCATTCAATGCCTTACTGATAATAAGTTTAAGACTGCTCAGCTTTGCACCCGCCAAAGTACTCAATGCTTCATGTTTTTCTAATTTCGTGTGAAACCTCTTGTTCAAGGCCTCCAAACCAAAGCATGCTAGGCATGTAGCAACGCTTAGACCCTCAATTGCTATTCCAGCCAAACTCCCAATTCCTGTGGCGAACAAAACAATGCCCCCTACAGAACATGAAGCTGAAACTGCGCCAATAGCCATAGAAGTGTTTTGAACAGAATTAAATACTGACTTATACCTCCTTTTGCACCGTGAGTACTTAGCCTCCTCACTCTCCAAATATTTCAAAGCTTCTGTAATATTATTTAATCTGAATGCATCTGCCTGTAATGTTTTATCTGAAGCAATTGGCATATGTGGATCAGGCGCAAGTGTTGTTTTAGTCATCACATTTGTTTCAGTCGGATCAAGCGTTGGTAGTTGCGGATAGAAGTTTACCATTTTTTTTATTCACAAATATTTTTTTTTTATTTAATCAGCAATTACATTTTGCAACTCTTCAAAAGTATACAATTTGCTGGCATAATAAAATGCAACAAGATCAATGTGTTCAAGGTTTATGTAAGTTAGACGAACAAAAGTTGTTTTGTCAACCACCACCTTGACAGCTGGAACACTGCTCGAAACATTAATAACATCATTATTTTTTGTAATAGCAATAAAGACCTTTGATGATTCTGTTACTGTTTCGTCCCATGTAAGTTTAATTCCCTGTGCAATTTGAGCCTCTTTAGCAGTAGTTACTGATTTCATGATAATTTCAAATACTATTGTCGCTTCTCTAGCCACGACTAAGCTTGCTGGCATAAACACAACAGAAGTATCTGATCTACCCTTTCTAGTTGTAAGAAGATACCGCCGTCTCTCATAATTTTCAACTTTCAGTTTTTCTCTGCTATTGTTGTCTGGGGCAAAGCTTGGAACAAGACTTACAATAAGCGGCCCAGAATTAACAACTTTCCTAAACACTAAGGCACCTTCGTCATCAGTGTATACATAAGGACTAATAAATTCCAACTTTATGTCCCAGTCAATTGTGGGTGGTGGAACAGGCACAGGTGAAACCACCCACTTATTTCCCACATGTATTAAGTTGTAGGGCGAATTATTTACAGGTGGAGTAGGTACAGTAACATCACGCAGCTGACCAAGTTTAGGAATCTGTTTTTCACCGTCTTTCATGTCAACAATTACTTTCCTCTTGTACATGCCATTTGAATCAAGTTCAAAACCATATATTTCTCCAATATCTCCCTCCTTCTCAAAATCCTGTACATCAGCCAAATCTTTCAACTCTGTTACCGGACACGCAACTGGTATGATTCTCGACTTTGGACCACCACTCATTTTTTATAAACAAAAATAAAATTATTTAATTTCCAACACAACACTAAAATCATGCATAAGAACTGGTTTGTCATCCTGATTAGTTACAGATATACTCAGTGACTCAAAGAAACTAGAACCTAATTTCTTAAACTGCAAATTAGGAAATCTAACAACCACACTTTCACAATACGGAGCAGTTCCAGTAGGTAAACATCTCAACAAAGTTGAAGGCTTTCCATTGTGAACATTCTCAGATGTGTTTAGTTCTTTCAAATAAACATTTAGCACTGTGTGTACTGACAAATTGACAGGGCGTTTTCCAGTTATTTTAAGTTTTTTTGTCTTCATTGTTATAATACCAAACTTAAATTCATCTAAATTATCTGATCTCCACCAATCTTCGTCAATATAAAATCCAAGTAAATATGCAAATCTATCTGAGATCCTTAACCAATCTTGTGTCGGAGATTCTAATGTAACAAGTAGGTTAGCTGCATTTAAAGTTGCTTTAATTTTAAATTTACTTTGAAACCATTCAGCTATAGTACAAAAGTCATAATACCCAGGTGGTATAGCTTCAGTCTTACCATCAAAAATTACTTTATTATATATATTATCTTCTACATTAAACCATTTTACTGTATAGAACATTTCATGGATAGCTGCAGCCTTGCAACCATCTCGATTATCAATCCCATTAGTTAACCACACTGGTTTGCTTGTGTCAAGATTTGTTAAGGTAATAAACATTTTTATTATCTCATATAAAAAAGGATGGAATTTAAATCACCAACCATCACCACTACAAACGCATTTCAATTTAATGTGGATGCCAAATACAATGTTGCACCTACTTATGAACAGAAAATAATCAGCTTGACATAGCTGTATCAGAACAAGACCTATTCCAAGTGAAAGTACCGAATCCGTTTGATCATTACCTAAACCCTCCAATAACAGATGACTCTACTGCAAGAAAGTGGTCTTCAAGTCCACTACAGATGTTTCAAAACCAACTTAACTTTGCCATACTATGTTCAACTACAGGCTGTGGTGTTTCATTTACAGATCATTTGAATCACTCAAACAAACTGATTAGATCTGTGTATCGTTTCCATGTTTATTACCAGCTTAGACGTATACTGTCAGAACTGCATACACCATTACCAACTGAATCCAGTTTCAACAGGTATAACAACCCCATGGATATGAAAGCATTTGAACGCATCTGTAATGAATTTAACATTAACCCTGGCACTAAGTATGACTTCACACAAAAACTTGATGATCACAAAGGCATGGGTACACTTTATTACGCTATGAGTCACAGACAATACCCTCAAGATTATTACCCTGGTTACACTTCATTCTCATCAAAATCTGAAGTCTGGTTAGGATCAATAGAGCAGAAACAGTCTAACGCGTGGACCACATTTGTCTTGGACAGGAGTGACGGGTTTACTCAAGCGGGAGTCGAGCGCGTCAATGAGTCTATCAGAACATATGTCTGGTGTATACTAGGTGCACAATCACTAACAAAATCGAATATTTTGAATGGAAGTGGTATATTTGAATCTCAAAAACAGTTTCTCGCTAATCTTGAAGATTCAATAAATTCATCAGTTGATCTCCCATCTAGCATACAGCGCTACCAAAACGTACTCAGATATGCCAGATCGAAAGTTGACTTTGTAGTTGGCACTGGGTTATACATGTTACCATCTGATCTTCAACTCCAAATGGGTACAATAACAAATTATAATAATGAAATCATTGTTGCAGGTGTTGGTCAGAAATTAGGACTCAATAAAAGTGTAAACTTAGGAGCAACAACTGCGCATGTACTGTCATTAAAATCATTACAGGAGGTTACTTCCCCTGCCCCACCACTGGTACCCATACAGTCAGTAACAACCCCTGACACACATGAGTCAGAACGAACTGCATTAGTAATAGGATTAACAGGGCTAGGAGTATTACTTCTTTACCTGTTTTATTAAATAACCCACCATTAACCCTCCTACTGTCACCAAAAATACCCACACATGTTCTGCCATAAACCCAACTACCTTTGCCGCTGTACTAATCAACCAGCTGACAACAGAGCCTAAAATGCCAGGCAATGCGTCTACTGCTTTCAGAGCCAATTTCTTAAGCAAGTCTGATATGTGAGACAACTGTTTCTTTACCCATGACTGTAAATCTTTTGGGTCTGTGGGAGCCGGTGGGCCCGGGGGTGGCGGTGTCAGGGCTGTACCCCCACCAACCCCAGCACCGGAGACAGCCAGCACTACAGTGCTGATAATAAACCCAAGAGCAGTAATTAAACTAGCAATTGTAATACCCTGTTCTCTGAAAAGTGTTTTAAGTCTCTCAGCCAGAGTAGTGTCTTCGTGAAGTATTTTCTGAATAGTTTCTCTAATTCTGTTAACTTGGGTTTTCAGTTTTTCCCTCCCAATACTAATCACTTCTAATCGTCCAGATCTTTCTATCTGCAAATCATTTAATCTGTGTTGTATTCTTTCTTTCATTTCTGTGTCAAGATTCCCATTGTCTGCTGTAGCCAGTTTCTCTTTTTCACGTTCAATGTGTTTATCAAGTTCTCCCAGTTTGGCAAGATTATTAACCATCTCACCTCTTATTGTCTGCAGTGATTTATCCAATCCCATAATCTCCCTCATTGACAAAGGTGGATCATCTATTGTTTTCAAAGCGTCATTTATTTGCCCTTCAGTAAATGAGGTTTCTTGTATCACAGTGTTTGCTATTTCTGGTAGGCTTGTTACTGGTGCCATTTCAATTTGTTGCCCTGTTGGCAACTTTGTTTGCATGTCGTGAAGAACACTAACCAGTCTTGGGGGAACGGGAGACCCTCCAATTCCAAGGTACCTTGCCAACCCAGAGTTACCACCGACTTCACCTTTAATTGTACTTAAAGCTCTAAACTTAGAAGGATTATTTTTATGTGTTAGATTTATTTTCCCTCTGTCCGTATTTACAAATAAGTGCCCTTTATCATATTCAAACTGGTTAGGATCCAAGACATCTGGGCGCGCTCCAACACTTTCATAAAATGAGTTTACTTTGTCTTTTAACAGTTCGTGATGCATACTAGAAGTAGTTACCATTCCAGTCATATCTGTGATACTGGTATCTGAGGCATCCATGTCATCCATTTTAAAATCTTCATGATTAAATCCTCCCGCTGCCATTGTTTTATTAATTTATTATTTTTTATTGTGCATAATAAAAATGACACAGTCTTACGGATCAAAGTTAGACCCATACAGAAAACTACGTGAGCCCCTGGGTGTTAAGGGCATAAGACAATCGATAGTCATCACGAACAATCCAAGTACCATAGACCAGAACCAAACACTTACAGTCAAGTTTCCAAACCTAGGTCCCAGTGACGTTATTGTTCCTGGCACTGCACGCCTTGCATTTAATATTGAACTATCATCAGACGCAGACGTAAACAGAACACTGGTTGACAATCTTGGCAGAGCAATTGTTAGAACTATTAAAGTAAAACTTGAAGGACAGGAAGTGTTTAGTCTTGACGACTCAGATGTATTTTACTGTTACAAAGATCTTTGGCTCACAAGAGAAGAACGAGAAGATCGTGTTTACCAAGGTATACAGTCTGATAATGTTGGTAAACTTCGAATCAATGCTGGAGACAAAACAACTACTGGGGTACCAAAGGAAGTTATATTAGCAGAAACATATGGAACCAGATTTTACATTCCACTTGAGTTTGAAATCCTCACAGCTCATTTGCCTTATTACCAAGGGGCACTGAATGACCGTCTGAGCTTTGAACTAACTTTCAATGACTACTCCAAAGTTATAAAATCATCTGCCACAGATGCAACATACAAGATCTCTAACATTTCCTTGGAATATGAAATTGTCACACATATTGAACTAGCCAGACTCATACAAAATCAGTACCAGTCAAGACTTCCAATTTATTATGACAGGGTGATTAGACATAGTTTAATTCCCAAAGACAAGAGTGACCCAATGTGGAACTTAAACTTAAACACACCAGCCAGGTCACTGAAAGGTATTCTTATGTTGTTTGTTGAACCGGCGGCTCCATACAAAAGAGATTCAGAAAAATTCTACAATCCTAAGATTACACATTTGTCCTGCACAATCGAAGGCCGCCCTAATCAAGTGTACGCTTCAGGAATGCTGCCTTATCAACACTATGATGAAACCACAAAGTATTTTGCGGGTGGAAGGATTAGAGATAAACCTGCAAACATTGCGTGCAAAGATCTACATCTGTATGATGTTAGGATCGGACAATACCTTACAAACAAATACGCACTGTGGCTAGACCTTCGTAGTACAGATGACGATTATCTTCATGGGTCAGGACGAACTGTTGAGAACGGTAGTGATGGAATAACAATTCAGATACAAAAGAAGGTTGAAACTGCTGCAGCCATAAACATATATTTGTACCTGATATATGACGCACAACTCAATATTGCAGAAAGCAGACTGAGTGGACACATATATTAAAATTATATTGTGTATTAAAATGAACCGTAGCTTAATGACACTTGATCCACACTGTGGCTTATTTGTTGGTGCCACAGGGTGTGGGAAAACTCAATTCGTACTTGACTTATTACAAACAAGATACATACACCACTTTGAAAACATTGTAATATTTTGTCCTACAATCAAACACAACAAAGCTTATCACAACCGTTTATTCATTTGGACTGACAGCAACATATACTTAGTCGACCCTGAGAAAAAACTGAATGACTACCTACAATATTTTTACAAGCAATTTGAAGGACAGTCAACATTGTTTATTGTTGATGACTGTTCTGCAGAGAAAGACATTGTCAAGAAGAGAAACACTCTAGCAGAACTTGCCTTCAGTGGCAGACACGCAAATGTAAGTGTATGGATTCTCACTCAGAAATATAATGCTGTACTGAAAGATTTTCGAGAACAGTTAAAGTTTATCTGTTTGTTTTACTGTAAGGATCGTGACAGCTTCGAAGACTGTCTCAGAGAGAATGATGTCATCCCAAATAAGCATGAACGAGATGATGTAAAAAATAAACTGAAATCAACTAAGCATCTAAAGCTCATTTTAAAGACAGATCAGCCCACAGGGTATGGGTTAGTAAATTGATGTAAATTAATTTATTCTTTTGTTTGTCCAATAAAAATGACAGACGGACAAATCATACAGGTGCTTGATCTCACACACCTTTTCAAAGATGTTATGCACTTTACTGATTTAATAACATCACCCAAACAGACTTACATAAGCCTTTCAGCACCATCAGAAATATATGTTTCATATAGTGTGACTTTGGTTTATGTCGATGAGCATCCAAATGTGGAGCACATGACAGTTGATTTAAAGACACCTACTTTTAAAGTTGTTGATACCAACTATGGCTGGTTAGGGGAAGTTTGTTATAGCATATTTAAACAACTACGCAAACTAAATGTTTATATTGACAGTGTTGCAGTTAATAAAGTGGAATTACACAAGGTGAGCCAGCAGAGTTAACGTTAATATTTTTTCATTTATTATTTTGTCGGTCAAATAAAAATGACGGACAATTCACAAAGCCCTGGCCCATCAAACCCTGGCTCATCAGGCCTACGTAACGTGTTTCACACAACAAACTTACCTATATCCAATACTAACAATGTTTACGAATCAATAGAAAACTCTTTTTCTGTCATACAACAAAATCTTCTGACAGGCAGTGTGAAGATTCAGATTGTTGCGAAAATCGAATTCACTAGGGTGGACGGTGAAGTGATTGTATCGTACATATCAACAAGACAACACACAGTTAACACAAGAAGAGAACCGGAGGTAGAGAACGTGTTTAGAGACAGACTATTACCAGACTTTCTCCAGGCAATTGACAGTGCAAGAATGAAGGGGTCTGGTTGGCACGAAGGGCATGTACATGAACTACAATTAAAGCAGTCTAGGTATCATCCTATATTAGGTAAATCATGGTTGCCACTGCCAACAGAAGTTTCGAACAAGAAGGCAGTCGTCAACATACAGAACAATGACAATTTCTGTTTCATGTGGTGTGTACTTGCTAAACTACACTTTGTGAGGTCAAGACCTGATCGCGTATCTAACTACATCAAATTTGTAAATGAACTCAACTTTAGTGGCATTGAGTTCCCTGTTAAAATAGAGGACATAGACTTGTTTGAAAAACTAAATCCTGGTATATCTGTGAATGTGTTTGTGTGGGATAATAATGCTGAGAACAAGTTACAGCCAATTAGAGTATCTCCAATTGCCCCAACATATGGGCAGTCAGAAGATAAACATGTTGACATGTTGCTAATCGGCGATGACAATAACTTCCACTACACAATTATCAGGAATATGTCACGTCTAATTCATTCACATACAACAAAACACAATGGGAAACAGGAAGTGTGTAAAAGATGTTTACAAAGATTCTCCTCCATAAACGTAGCGCACAAACATGTTTTACACTGCAGGTCAGCTGATGACATACAAACAGTACTTAAGTATCCAGATCCTGGTAGTCAAGTGTATTTTAAGAACTATGGGAATCAGCAAAAATTGCCGTTTGTAGTATACGCTGATTTTGAATCCCTGGTTGTTCAATTTGAAGGTCCTGTTCCAGAGTCATTACCAAAGACTATAAAACTAAGTGACCAAGTGGTGTGTTCTTTTGGATACATTATTGTTAGGTCAGACGGTCTTCATTCAGAGCCTGTTATCTACAGAGGTGAAAATGCAGCATGTCTGTTTTTAACAGAAATGAGACATCTGTATAGTCAGGTAGTACAGTATCTCACAACATGTCAGATGCCTTTGGTGATGACAGAAGAAGACAAACTGAAATTTGATACAGCTGAGACGTGTTGGATTTGTGAACAACCTTTAGGTGGTGATAAAGTTCGTGACCACGATCACATAACTGGGCGTTACAGAGGAGCTGCACATAATGATTGTAACTTGAAATTAAAAATAGATCCTAAGACATACAAACTACCAATCTTTTTCCACAATCTTAAAGGATATGATTCACACATCATCATGCAGGCTGTAGATGAGTCGTACAAAAACATTAGTTGTATTGCACAGACAACTGAGAAATACTTGACTTTTAGGTTAGATAAATTAGCATTTTATGACTCCATGCAACATTTGTCTTTAGGTCTTGCTAGTCTGGCAGAAGGGCTGACTGAGTATCCAATAACAAGTAAATATTTTGAGTCAGACTTGGTTAAGAAAGGTGTCTATCCATATGAGTACATTGATCACTGGGTTGTGTTTGAGGAAACAAGACTGCCACCAAAAGAGAAATTTTATTCTACACTAACTGGAAAAGGTATTTCTGACTCTGAATATCAACATGCTCTTGATGCGTGGGGGAAGTTGGGGTGTCAGACAATTGGTGACTATCACGACCAGTACTTGAAAGCTGACGTTTGTTTGCTAGCAGACGTATTTGAAAGTTACCGTGAGAAGGGTTTGTTACACTACAGACTTGACCCTGCTTGTTACATCACTAGTCCTGGCATGACATGGGATGCATTTTTGAAATCTAGTAAGATATTTATAGACCTGTTGTCTGATCGTACGATGGGTGAAATGGTGGAACGCGGATTGAGGGGAGGGATTAGTATTGCATCGAACAATTATGCCAGAGCCAACAACAAATATTTGGACAGTCATGGTGACCAAGGGTTTGACCCCTCGAGGTCAAGGTCATTCATTACGTACCTTGACGCGAACAATTTGTATGGGTTCGCGATGTGTGAATTATTGCCCTTGAAAAACTTTTGTCTGTATGATTTGTCACAGTATGACATAACAGACATAACAAACAATATTATGAATCTTGACCGAAACGACGCGAAGGGTTGGATCTTTGAAGTAGACCTGGAGTACCCGCATCATCTACACGATTACCACAATGATTATCCGTTGGCTGTTGAGAAAATGAGTATGACAGGGAAAAAAGAAGACACTAAACTTGTGCCAAATCTAAATGACAAATTCAATTACGTTTGTCACTACCGCTTGCTGCAGTTTTACATCAGACACGGGTTAGTACTAAAGAAAGTTCACAGAGGAATTCAATTTGATCAGAGTGCTTTCATGAAAGATTACATAATGAAGAACACAACCCTTCGTGCCAGAGACGGCAACACTGCATTTGACAAAGACTTCTTTAAGCTTATGAACAATGCCTGTTTTGGCAAGACAATGGAAAATCCTCATCACAGAAAAGATGTGAGACTGGTCACAACTGAATTGGGTGCAATTAAACTTACAGGTAAGCCACAGTACACAGGGTACAAAGAATTTCATTCATCATTGTATGCAGTGTCACTCAAAAAAAAGATTGTTAAACTGGACAAGCCAGTATTTATTGGTATGGCAATTCTTGAATTGTCAAAACTGGTGATGCTTGAATTTTATTATGATTACTTCAAATTAAAGTATCCTGACTGTCGTCTGCTATACACTGACACTGACTCTATGATCATTGATGTGCCTACTGAAGACTTTTATGAAGACATGAAAACAGAGTTACACATGTATGACACATCTGACTACCCTAAGGATCATCCACTGTTTAGCACACAAAACAAGAAAGTGCCTGGTAAGTTTAAAGATGAACTAAATGGTGTGCCAATAGTTGAGTACGTTGGACTGAGATCAAAAATGTATTCTATACTGCACCAAAAGGGTAGTCAGTCAAAAGCCAAAGGAATCAAGAAAACAGCAATAAAAAATAAAGACATACGTCATGAACATTACAAGCAAGTGTTAGATGGTGCATTAATGCCTGATTATCCAAACAAGTCACTGAGATCAAACAAACATAATCTTGAAATAATTCAAACACATAAGAAATCACTTGCAGTTGGAGACACGAAACGAGTGTTTCACACTAAGGAAAAAGCTTATGCACCAGGTCATTACAGGCTCAAGTTATCTGAAGAAATAGCTGATGAACTGGTTGATGAATTAATTGATGACTTAGTTACTGAAATGAGTAACGGTGTCTGAGGGAATAATCTGTAATTCTTCTCTGACAAATGCCCTCTGGGGTGCAGGGTCATACAGATAATATATTGATGCGTCTGCGCCGGGAATTATTTTTTTTATATTATGAACGGATGTTGACCAGATGGGGTCTGTTGACCTGCGCCTGATGTCATTCTCAGCTTCCCCTGGTTGATATAAATATCTTACCTGTTTAGTAAATAAACTTGTGTCGGGTGCTGGGGTTGGGGCTGTTTTTGGCTCTGTAATTGTTTTCAATTTAATAGCATCAGCAGGTTTTGGGTGTCCTTCATTGTTCATTGCTTTTATCACATGTGGTAACCTTTGTACCCACTCCGTGTTACGGGTGTCATGCATGAGTTCCTTAGAATACTGGTAACTGAAAAGTCTTTCTGATAACTGTTTGTTAAAGTTCTCTACAATTGCCTGTGATCTGTGTACACCTGGAATTCCTCGTCTGACCAGTACGCCATGCTTAGCAAATAACTGATTAACTGCACCTTTGAATTCTGATCCGTCATCAACTTGTACAAGCCTGGGGTATCTTAAGGGGCCTCGACTATATATTTTTGATAATGCTGTAGCAACTGTACTGGCTGTTTTGTCAGATATGGGTTCAGCGTCTTTGTACCTTGAAGCTATGTCTACGACAGTTTTGAATGCGTACTTGTATCGTTTCTTTCTTATTGTGTCATGTGGTAGGAACAGGAGGTCCATTTGGTGCGTGTCATTAGGTGTTGTGTTCTCAAAATGGGGTCTAGATATCTTTCTTGGAGCAGGTAAATAAATTTGCCAAATTGCCTGTCTCTGTAACCATTGCTTGACTTGATTGAGTGTTATATCTCCGCCCACAGCGGCATGTAATTTCTGAATAGCGGTTGCTCCTTTATAATACCCTGATGGTGAGTAATATATTTTCGATAGTTTATTTTCGGCTGCCATTTTTTCTAGCAATGAAAACTCCAGTAAAATAAACAAATATCATTCCCACTAGAACAAAGATTATCTCCCCGTTTCTTTGTTCTGGGCTTGGTTGATAGTAGTCACTTAGTTTCGGTTTTGGGATAGACATGTCTTCACCCGTGACTAAAAAATACTCACGGATTGCGTCGTCTGTATTTGAAAACGTATGTTGTGCGTGACCTTCTAGCCTGAGTTTTTCATTGATGAAATCAAGTTTCTCAATTCTATTCTTTTCGTAATCCTGTTCTGCCTGTGCTAATTTTTCTGACGCTTCATTATGACGCTTTATTTCTTCTGCAGATTGTTCTCTACCCATTTTAGAAAAGAGATAATTAGAGCCGCTAAACGCGAGGGCGTTGACCATCGCTCCTCCCACCATAATAGCTATCGTCGCCATATTTATTTTTATTTACATAGATATATTTTCGGGAATAATTCCTTGTTTAACAAGAAGGTCTTTCGTGGCGATTGACGCTGTTGCAACTACAATTAGCTTAGCGCTGTCTTCGAAATCGAGTCTACTGAGGTCTGGTGATTTCATTTTGAGTAGATTTTTTCCCAGCATAGAAAACGCTACTGCTAATGCACTGATTACTGCAGAGTGATACACAAGATTCATTAAATTCTTTGAGTCATTCATTTCTTAGGCAAGAAAAAATTAAAATAATAAATTTATTACTGCATGATAAATGGGTCGACAACTTTGGGTATTGTTGGTAATGTGGCGACTTCTGTTTTTGATGATGGAGTGTTTAATTTTTTGGTCACTGTACGAGTGTGTGGCTTGTATTTTTTGTATAATTGGTAAGCTACAAAACCAGATCCGACAACAAATGCGGCAACTGCATATCTTGCTGTTTCAGAATTAGACTGGGTTGAAGGTCTTTCACTTTGATGTGGGTGTGACAGGGGTGCCAGTCCTGACGGTCCTACCGGTCCTACCGGTCCTACCGGCGGTGTTGACGGCGGGTCACTTACATGAGCCTTTTCTGTTAGCGCCTGTAGCTGTAACTTTTTCTGCTTGTTCCATTCAGCTAAACGTTTACCTGACTGAACCCTCCCTTCATTTTTAATTTTTGTCACTGCGTGAATCGGAGTCTGGACAGGGTCCGAAACAGGGTTCATCTGTGGGGTCGTTTGGGGGGTCGTCTGTTGGTCGTCCATTTTTATCAACAAAAAAATTTAATTTCGTAAAATCTACATGGCTGCTAGTTACAATTAATGTTACCAGAGGAGCCAGCAAATTACCAAATCTGTAGAATAAAAGGCAAGCTAATTTACCAATTGCACTCGTTACAATGGGGTTACTCTCGAGGTCATTTGTGAGATTTTCAATGTCTACAGGGAGAGCGTAACTCACAGCTTTTGAATATAAGCAGACAATTGATTTGCTCAAATCACGGGTCATTAGTGAAGCCATGTGTTGTTCATATTTAAAATGAAGTTTAAATAAATCAGCAGCCGTGAGGGATAGTATATCTTCAGTTGAATAAAGCTTCCCAAGATAAGATTTTGAATGACCAGAAACCACTACAGATAAAAGTCTTTCCCTTTTTGAATCTAAGTCTATGTTTTCTACAGCGCCAATATCATTTAATAATAATATTTCATCTGTGTTCATTTTATAATGCATTTAAAAAAAAATAATTTATAAACACATTTGTTCCTTTGTCAGTAAACTAGACATGAGTACATTAAGCCCTCACATGTAGAACCGTTTTGTAAATGATCCCCCTCCTTTCAAATAATAACGTTCCCCTTGTTGATCTTTGACACAACTTAGCGATTTGAAAGGGTATAGCTATAAAGGCCATAAAGACGGGTGAGAGTCTTTTCAAAATGCGGCTCGTGTCTGAATTGAAAAGGAATGGAATGCGGCCGCAAATAGCGCGGCGTGAGGCAACACAAAAGGCGATCAACCGTGACACCACCTGGCAGCTCATGCTTACGATAAAATTGTACTGACATGAGTGTCTGTAAGTGCGTGTGTGTGTGTGTGTGTGTGTGTGTGTGTGTGTGTGTTTGTGTGTTTGTGTGTGTGTGCATATGTTTGTTTGTGTGTGTGTACGTCTGTTTGATTGTGTGTTTGTTTGTTTGTTTGTTTGTTTGTTTGTTTGTTTGTTTGTTTGTGTGTTTTGTCTGTGCGTCTGTGTGTGTGTGTGTTAAATATTACTTGTTAGTTTCTTATCAAACTGTTTATAGTGCACAGTATAACCACCGTCTGATTTTTCGGGAACCAGCCATTGAGTAAATATGAAGTCAATTTCGAAACTCTTCTTGTCACCTCTCAGCAAATAGCCTTTTCAAAGCTGTAGAGCCGGTTTATTCATAGAGTGTTCCCTTACTAAGTTGAATAGCGACGCCCTACTGTGTCGGCGCGTTGGCTGTTGGCCATTTGCATTTTAATGTCAAATCGAACGGGTAGACACATAATTGGAAAAATAAAAAATTCCTTTATGAATAGCGAGACAGTGTGGGTACATACCGATCTGATTCAAAAGATTTATCCCGGTTTCAAAAGGCAATCTCGTCCCGACAAGAAAATGCGAATAATTGCTATTTTCAGAACAGGTCTATTCATATCTTACCTGAATTGAAGTGGGGGTCTTTCAAAACCAGTCAAGCGTAGGCATGAGGTGTTTATGTATTATATGTAATTGCTTCGGGTTACAAGCACTGGTTTGATCGGGCGTTTTGTCTATGGGGGGGGGGGGGGGGGGGGGGGGGATTTGAAGTATTATTAACACTATGACTGAGTTAACCCCTTAAATTCTCAGTCATAGTGTTAATAAAGATTCAGTTCTTTCTTTATATATCTAATTACAGAGAAAAATAAAAGGAATTTGAGAAAAAGGAAAGGCAAGGTCGTGTGCGTTTTTGTGAGCGAATAACATAGAAAAATGAGGACCATAGAAGATTCTTTAAAACTCTCATATTCCCCCTCTCTAAGCTAGCTTACATACAAGCTTGAAAATAGAGGAAAAGCTTCATTCAGTGGGTGTCTGGGAAAGCATCCGAGCATATTAAAATTGGATGTCTCATTAAGGAGTTCAGTGTCCTTTTACAGAAAGTCGGTTGAACCACATTAGAGTTCGTAATTTTGCATATTATGCACTTGAAATTTTGGAAATAGCTACTTTGTAGAAAGACATTGAATGAGTTCGTTAGCCTTTGTACCTCTTCAACCTTTTCGAAAACAAAAATTCAGTGCGGGAAAAAAATGTCAAAAGTAACTCATCGATTTCATCAGAAGAATCAGATAGGGACGGTGACATAAAAGCAACTAACGGGTCAGTGTTTTATACAATGTTCTTAATTGACGCAAAGCACTAGCACGTCAGTGTACATGTGTACGAGCTGATGCAACGTTCTCCTTGATTTAGGAAGACGGCCTCTCTATTTTTGTTACAATGTTTGATATCGTGGAAAAGGTGGAAAATGCATGCAAGCTCAAACAGAAGAGGCGTTGTGGGCATGGGCCATCCCACCTTGTTCTCAATTTAAACATTTTACAAACCTGCCGTTGCTAACAACTACAAAACTAACTACAAATATATATATATATATATATATATATATATATATATATATATATATATATATATATATATATATATATATATATATATATATATATATATATATATATATATATATATATAAAAGTAAAACATAATACTTGCAAACAATTGACAACACTGTTCACATAGACAGACATACCTTTTAGACTCACAGACACCCACCCCACCCCACCCCACCCCACCCACACCCCCACCCCGCCCCCCTCGACACACAGACAGAGCTAAGTAGTCCAAATGATAAATGAAAAGGATAATAGGCTTAATTGGGAATAAATTGGACCCAGCATAGAAAGAGACATATAATACAAGTGGTTAAGGCATCTCTACGAGTGATCCACGAAATACTTGCAGAGACTTTTCAAAACAGGCTAGCGAGGAGGTGGATTTAATTAATTAATTAATTAATTAATTACGGTATTTATAATGCGCTTATCTTATAATAATTATAACTCTAAGCGCGCACTCACAACTCGCACACGCATGCGCAAGCTTTAGACAATGACTCACGTACCACAAAAAATAGTGAAAATACATTACGACGGTCAGCTTGGGGTGGGGAGTGTGGTGATATAGTGCTAGAACTGTTGAAAGAGGTGAGCTTTGAGGGCGGACTGGAAGGAGGAGAGAGAGTGTTTCTGACGGAGAGAGAGTGGGAGGGTGTTCCAGGTGGATGGACCGTAGACGGAGAAGGAGCGGGGCCGAAAGTGCTGAGTTTCGTGCGGAGAGGGTCGGAGGCGGAGAGGAGGGAGCGGGAAGGAGTGTAGGGGTGAAGTAAGTTGGAGAGATAGGTAGGAGCGTAGTTGTTCAGGGATTTGTAGCAGAGAGACAGAATCTTGTATTGGATGCGTTGGGGGATGGGAAGCCAGTGAAGGAGCTTGAGCAGGGGAGTGATGTGGTCGAATTTTTTCTTTCTGAGGACGAGGCGGGCAGCATTGTTCTGGACGCGCTGAAGAGTGAGAGTGGTAGAGTGAGGAAGGCCGGAAAGGAGAGAGTTGCAGTAGTCGATGCGAGATAAGATGAGAGAGACAGCGAGTTTGGTGGCAGCTTCGGTAGTGAGGTATTTTCTGATCTGACTGATGCGGCGGAGGTGGAAATAACATGCCTGGGCCGTGGCGGAGACGAAGCTGGTCATGGAAAGAGAGGAATCGAGGATAACGCCGAGGTTCTTGACCGAGTCAGAGAGGGAGATGGGGGTGCTGTCGAGTTGAAGGTGGAGAGAAGGGGGGAGCTGGGAAAGTTTCTGGCGAGTGCCTACCAGCATGGCTTCCGTTTTGTCGTCGTTCAGTTTGAGCTTGTTTGCTGTCATCCAGTGTTACACGTCTTCGTAGCAGTCAGCTGTGCAAGTCAGTAGTGACTGAGTGTTGTCGAGTTTGTCTTTGTCTAGTAGTTGTGAGTCGTCAGCGTAGAGGTGGTGGTGTATATGGTGAGACTGGATGATGTTGGACAGGGGAGAGGTGTAGAGTGTGAAAAGGACCGGACCCAGGACGGACCCCTGTGGAACGCCGCAGGAGAGCCTGACTGGGTTGGAGGAGACGCCGTCGATGGTGACTGATTGCTGTCTGTCGGAGAGGTAGGAGAGAAACCAGGAGTGAGCAGAGTCAGTGATGCCAAAGGAGTGGTGAAGGCGATGGAGGAGGATAGAGTGGTCTATGGTGTCGAAGGCGGCAGAGAGATCGAGTAGCGTAAGAAGGGAGATGTTGCCCGAGTCGATGGAGATAAGCAGGTCGTTTAGGATATGTAGAAGGGCTGTTTCAGTGCTGTAATGTTTGCGATAGGCAGACTGGAAGGGACTGAGGAGGTTGTTGTCGGCGAGGTGGAGGTTGAGCTGGTTGAGGACAACCTTCTCAAGAAGCTTAGACAGGAAAGAGAGATTGGAGACTGGGCGGTAGTTCTTGAGATCGTTTGGGTCGAGGTTGTGTTTTTTGAGGAGAGGACGGACAATGGCGGACTTGAAGATATCGGGGACGGAGCCATTTTCTAGAGATGTGTTGATGATGTCGGTGATGAAGGGCAAAAGTTTTGGAAGGCCGTCCCGGTAGAGAGAAGCTGGGAGGGGGTCTAGTTCGCAGGTTTTGAAAGTCATGGACTTTATGGTCTTGAGGACTTCATCCTGAGAGACGGGGCGGAAGGACGAGAGGGGAGTGCCGGAAAAGGGGGGGGGGGGGTCAGGAAGGCAAGGCGGAGAAGGCAGAGTGTCGAGTGTGTTGCGCAGAGTTTGGATTTTGTCGGAGAAATAGGTGGAAAAAGCGGACGGGAGTTCTTCTTTGCTGTGTGTGTTGGGAAGAGGAGAGTCATTAGAAGTGACTAGGAGTGTGTTCATGGTAGCGTAGAGGGTTTTGGATGAAGTGGATTCCAGGATTTTGTTTTGAAGATGTTTACGTTTGGAGTCGGAGATCATTCTGCAGACTTTGGACCTGGTGGTTTGGAAGATCTGTCTGTGAACGGTGAGGTCGGATGAGCGCCAGCGGCGTTCCGCTTGTCGGCGCTCGCGCTTGGCATCAGCTATGTCGTCAGTGAGCCAGGGGGAGGGGAGTCGGTTGGGTATGGAGCAGGTGGTGACAGGGGCGTGGCTGTCTAGAAGTTTTCGAAGGGTGGATTCGAAATGGGATGCAAGATCAGGAGAGGCGCGGGGTCCAAGAGAAGGTCAACAGCTTCGTCGAAGAAGCTCTCTCGGTTGACAGATTTTAGTTTGCGACGAGAGACAAAGAGCTTGGGTTTTTTCGGGGGAGGTATTTTACATGATCGGAAAGGGCATTCCAGATAAGTGTCCCTGAGAAGGATAAGCTGGTTTTATATAGATCGATCTTTGGTTTTGGGACTATGAAAAGCTTTCTGATGTTTCCAAGCTTGGACTCAGACTTGCGAAACAAAGCGGAGATGTACTCAGGTGTTTTGCGCTTCCACACTTTGAACATAAAAATTGCTTTGTTATATTTAAAATGATCTTGAAGAGGCAGGAGACCTGCTTTTGTGAGCTTTTTTTCTGTGGTTAGGTGTGGAGAGAGAGAGAGAGAGAGAGAGAGAGAGAGAGAGAGAGAGAGAGAGAGAGAGAGAGAGAGAGAGAGAGAGAGAGTGAGAGAGAGAGAGAGAGAGAGAGAGAGAGAGAGAGAGAGAGAGAGAGAGAGAGAGAGAGAGGAGAGAGAGAGGAGAGAGATGAGGAGAGAGAGAGAGAGAGAGAGATTCAGATTCAGATTCAGATGTCTTTATTGCGTTAGGCATTTTGCCCATACACAAAAAGGGGGGGGGGGGGGGGTATAATATTTCGTTCAGAGATTAAAAAAAAAAAAAAACCAAAAAACGATCGAATGAACCGACGCGGAAACCGACGTCATTCACGACAGTTCATTCATGACTGATTCAGTCAATTTAATAGTCACTCGTGTACGGGCTTCAACGTGTAGTCCGACAGTCACGCAGCGGCACTGTGCAGTGTTATCCAAGGAGATGTCGCACCAAAGTCGCCAGGAGATGTAGGTCTGTCTCCATGATGTCGAAGTCATCACGGTGTGTCTGTCTGTCCACAGACCCACCTTGACGTAACCTGTCCCTATAGTAACGTTCTGTCTGTGTTGTTGTTGCGTGCTTGATGAACCAGTTCACCACGATCTGCTGCTGACAGTCATACACAATGATAATATCATCACTCTCTCCCAGCAGTAACTGCTGAGCTTGTGAGGGCCCACTGTCAAACACAATATTCTTGAACTTTGTGTTTCTGGTTGGTTTTCGTAGCAGTTTTTGTGTTAGCCGCCCTGTGATTCCCGCCACATACAGTTTAGTAGCGTGTACGTCGTAACCAGCTGCTTCTCCTTCTTTTTCGATGTCAAACACATCATCTTGTTGAGATGCTGAAGTGGAAAAACCAAAATAGTCCACAGTCCTGTCGAGGTTTTCGACGTTTGACACACCTGTAGCACACGCCCCCTGAACAGCATTCCACTGTGTTAAGTCATTTTCAATATCGCGAACAGCACGTGGGGTGCGTGATGTGTCCTCTGTTGCCACTGTGACCGTGTTGGAATGTAGGTCAGTATCTGGTGTTGACACAAATAAACTGAAGTGTTTGCCATTGTCACTTGCCTTTGTTTCTGTGTTGTTGTTGTCACAATCATTCTGTGTTTCTTGTGTACCTTGGGCTTGGGTGTTGTTGTTGTCCAGTCTCGCCCGATGTTGCTCGGCCCTCCTCAAGTCACGCCGCACCTGGCTTGGGGGTTTACGTCGCCACTGTCCCTTGCGTGTAGTGATGGCGGTCCCGGTCTGCTCTGCTGCCGTACACAGCCTGAGCACAAAAGTCATGTCCTCACCTTCCCCGGCGATTTTCCACGATTTAATGGAATGGTCAGCTAGCAGGGTGTTTAGCAATAGCTCCACAGCGTTGGGAAGCCCGACGACTGGCATTTTCAGGATATTTTTCGAAAAAATTGGGAGACCTAAAAACGGGTACTGCTAGCTTGTCCAGGGGGAGGCCACCCACCGAGAGAGAGAGAGAGAGAGAGAGAGAGAGAGAGAGAGAGAGAGAGAGAGAGAGAGAGAGAGAGAGAGAGAGAGAGAGAGAGAGAGAGAGAGAGAGAGAGAGAGAGATTCAATGATTCAATGAAGCTTTATTTATCAACGGTTGAGGCATTGACATCGTCATAGACATAGCCATTTTTCAAACCTGCCGTTGCTACAAAACTACGAGATAAAATACAAAAAAACTAAGTATATAGTTAAATGTAAATGAAACAAAAACATTGCTAGTTTAGGGAAAGAAAGTCCCATGACGATCTCACACACCTAAACTGACACACACACACACACACACACACACACACACACACACACACACACACACACACACACACACACACACACACACATACCATCACACACGCACACACAGAGTTTGTAATTGGGAGCATACATAATCAGGGTATACATGGCAGTATATATTTCACAACGTAATGATTACGACTGCTTCGAGAAGTATTTGAAGAGACTGATTTTGAAACGGGCTAGAGAGGAAGCGGATTTTACATAATCAGGAAGCGTGTTCCAAGTCTGCGTTCCCGAGAATGACAAACTAGATTTCGTATATATCAATTCTTGTTTTGGGGACTAAGAAAAGTTGCCTAATATTACCAAGCCTAGATTCCGACTTAGAGAAAACACTTGTGATATATTCTGGTATTTTCTGTTTCCACACTTTGAACATAAAAATAGCCTTATTGTATTTGAAGTGGTCTTGCAGCGGCAGAAATCCTGTTTTGGCGAGTTTGTCTTCTGTTGTGAGTCGTGGGTCAGGAAGGATTAACTTTGCTGCCCTTCTGTGTAACGAGTTGAGTCTCTTCAAGTGGACTTCACTGCATCCATCCCACACCGTCGACGCGTAATCAATATGAGAACGTATGTGAGCATTATAGAATAGTTTGCGCGTGTCCGAGTCAGTGTAATATTTTAGTTTGGACAACATGAAAAGATTTTTGGCTACCGTTCTGCATAAAGTGTCCGTATGAGCCTTCCACTTAAGCTGACTGTCAATTGTAATCCCTAGTAGGCGGTGTTCATTAAAGTGTTCTATTTGACTGCCCTTTAATAAAAGGTTAAGTAACAGGGGTGCTAACTGGTGTTTTTGACGAGGCGATTATCATAGATTTGGTTTTAATTGGATGAACAATCATAGAATTCCTGTGACACCATCCAGACACTTCATCAAGACTATGCTGCAAGTTGGAAGAAATTACTTGTATATCTTTGTTGGTCATATGAATGGAAGTGTCATCAGCAAAAAGATCACATTGTACGTTCTTGCAAGTTAAATGAAGTGGCAGGTCATTGATGAATAGACAAAATAATAAGGGACCAAGCACGGCTCCTTGGGGAACTCCATACTTTATATCTTTTAGAAAAGAGTAAGATCCATTCACTAGAACTTTTGTTTACGATCAGTTAGGTATGATCAAAAAAATACAACCACTTCTGTACTATTCAAGTATTTCGGTATCTTTGTCATTCGAGTGTTGTGATCGATTAGGTCAAAGGCCTTTTTAAAGTCTAAGTAAACGACACCTGTTATCTGGGATTTGTTCATACCCTGGAGCCATGCGTCAACAAGGCGCGTGAGTGCAGTGTGGCACGAGTGCTGTGGGCGAAATCCGGATTGAAAGGGGTGGAGGAGCTTGCGGTTTTCTAAGTAGGCAAGCAGGTGTTTGTGGACATGCCTTTCATGCGGCTTTGATAGAACTAATAATAATGAAATCAGTCGATAGTTGTTAGGGTCAGAACGATCTTTAGTTTTTGGAAGTGGAATGACTTTAGCGTATTTTAGTTTGTTAGGGAAAGTATGTTGCTTGATACAAAGGTTGTAAATGTACGTAATAGGCTCTACTATGTACGGCAGGGATAACTTAAGTATTTGCGGGCTGATGTCATCAGGCCCCGAAGACTTTTTATTTGGTAGTTTATTAATGAGCAAACCCACCTCATGAACTGCTAGCAAGGGAATGCTGAAGGGGTCTGTGTCCTCTGTTCTGTGTTTACAGAATTCAGAAAGCAAATTAGAACATTCATACTTACTGCTATTAATTGAGGCATTTAGAGTTTTAGCGACTGAAAGAAAATGATTATTAAACGTTTCTGCAGTAAGACTGCTAGGGATGGCTGTTGAAGTGCCAGGGGAGCCTTTAGTTAGAGTGTTTAATAGGCGCCAGATAGTGGTAGTATCCTTACTGTCTTTCACTGTGTCACGGACTAACCTTTTCCTTGCCTCTCTGATCATGTACTTAACACGGTTATGTTGTTGCTTGAATTCAGTAAATAGTTTTCGACTACGCAGATCATCTCTGAGCGCCATCGCTTGCATTATTTCAGGGGTTAACCATGGAGGAAGAGTGTTCGATTTAACATTCTCTCACGAAGGGGTGCGTGTTTGTTTAATACAGTTAGAAAAAGAGTGTACCAAATAGAAAGGGCAGTGTCCGGGTCATTGGAGAGAAGTACATCGTTGAACGGAGTATTATTTAAATCAAATAGGAATTTATTATGGTTAAAGTTCTTGAATGATCGATATGTTATGGTTGTATGGCCGTTCTTATTTGCTTTCGGAATCTTTTTTGACCATGAACAAACAATTGGATAGTGATCACTAACACTTAGATTTGAAACCTCAACATTACAGACGGCTTTGTGTTTATTAGTGTATATGTGGTCTATATGTGAGGACGTATTCTGAGTAATTCTGGTGGGCGATTTTACTAACTGGACTAGACCAAACAATGAAGATATTGTATCCCACGCAGTGTGATTCTTAAGGAAGTCTATATTAAAATCTCCCATGAGAAGAAGGTCAGCCTTTCTTTTGCAAGCTCTGTCAAGGATCTGACTAAAATGGTCATACCATTCAAAAGTGGCGGCAGGGTTTCTGTAAAGGAATCCAACTAGTAGCGGTGTCGATTTAGGGCATTTCACTTCCAGCCACAAACACTCTACGTCTTCTGTTTCCAAATCCAAGCGTCTATGGACTAAATGCTGAATGGAGTTGTGAATGTAGACAGCAATGCCTGTTTGACCTGGGGACGAGGGACGAGAGAGAGAGAGAGAGAGAGAGAGAGAGAGAGAGAGAGAGAGAGAGAGAGAGAGAGAGAGAGAGAGAGAGAGAGAGAGAGAGAGAGAGAGAGAGAGAGAGAGAGAGAGAGAATCACAATGTTTTTTGTTAGCTCTTTATTTCCACTTCAAACGGCATCAAATCATACGCTTACAAAGGATTTTTAACATGAACAATAAAACACCATTTACTGAGCTCGCAGTGGTAAAATTATTGTTGACATTAAAACACTGCCTACTGAGCTCGTACTGCTATACCGAAAGGCAAAAGCTCTGCACATACTTTCGTTTTTAAGTCCCTTCAATTTATAGAAGGGACTTTTTAGGAGGGGTCGCGGTGGGGAGAATTTAATAGCATGTCCATGATGTCAAAGGCTAAACCTCTAACAATTGAAGTAACAAGATAAAAATTACGTCATGTCTAGTTACGCTAACCTCGCTGCTGAACGTACATTTGGCGCAAAGACCCGTATGTGCGTATGTATGTGCGTATGCATGTATGTATGTGTGTGCGTATGTATGTAAACAAGAGAATCTCAGATATTTCTGAACACACAAGCTTGAAACTTGACGAAATATTTTCTTAAGTGGATGGCTAAGAGAGCCTCCGAGAATATTGTAATTGAATGTCTCATTGAAGACATAAACAACCGTTTATAGGAAGTCCAGATTAGAGTCCGTAATTTTTGTCATATTTACTTGAACTTTTGCTATAGCTAGTTTGGAGAAAGACATTTGATGAGTTTGTTAGCCAGCTTTGTATTCTTTCAACTTCTTTAGTAAACTTATTTCTTTTCAGAAAAGAATTAAAGACTAAAAAAAATTTACTTCGTTAGAAAAGCAGACAGTGGCGGTGACGTAAAAGAGGCATCTCGGTCACCACGCAGACATAAACATGTTACTCTAACGCACGCACGCACACACACACATCGACGCGCTTTCAGAAAAGTATGCAGGTGACCCGTGTACTTAGTATATCATGTAGCTAGCTAAGTCAACCTGCTTTCACACATATTACAGCAAGACTGAAATTATACCGTAAAGTTCTAGTTTTGTCACCATTTTCTCAAGCCTATGAAGCGAGTGTGAAACTCACATGACGTAAAATATAAAATTACGTAGAAACTAAAACTTACGTCATGACAAATGACGTTTGACAAATCAATGACGCGTATGTCCTGCGCCCCTTATAGAACTCAGTGACGCATTGGCAGATCTGCGAAACTTTTTCAATAGGAGATAATTCAACATCAGAATCAGATCAAAGACAAAAGGTAGAGACAACGAGGACAACCCTCCTATAGAAGGGACTTTGTGGGTTATGGTTCATCCCATCTTGTTTATATTTAGTAATCTATCAAACGAGGAGACAAACAAACCAGGCAGTATGTTGCTGAGAGTTTGACTGATTCTTTTAGTGCAAAGTATTGTTGTTTTGAATCTTGTGATTCAATAATTTGGCACTTTGTATTAAACCATGTAACGTCGATTAACAGAGTAGAACAGGACTTCTTGGAGAATTTTTTGTGCATGTTAGATAAGCAGGTGTTAATCCATTAATATGCATTAAAAAGTTAATGCTACCGAAGGGCACTGGGTTTACTACCACGAATATAAACAGACGACTGTTTGAAAGTCACCACCTCGTCTCTAGCATCAATGTCTAACACCTTTTGTCATTTAAATATACATTGTCCTTCAGTCACTCCATTTTCCGACACAGTGATTGGTCAGTATCTGAAAATCGCAGGGGATTCAATGCCCCAATACCTACTTCCTAGAACCATTGCCGTACCTGTAATTTTCAATCAGCTGCCCAAACCGCAGTTCTAGGATCGCGCACGAATATGTCCTAGGTCTTTCTTCTGAACGCTTAGATCAGGGCTGTCCGGCACCTTACATCATAAATAACCGGAAAACACAAAGAACACATGGTGGTAGACGATAAGGAAATGAAAGAAGTGTACCTTATTTCGGCATGACACAAGCGCTGAGCACACAACACAAGTGCTACACAAATATGTAGCAATTCAAACTCTGAACTGAGACAGCTCGAAACTTTCCATTGTGCTCAATGTCAAAACGAATGTTGTTTAGAAAGCAAAGACTGTTGCCGCTCGTTCGTTAAGAGAGAAAGAGAAATAAGTAAAGAAAATACGACAGGTCTGTGACATTTCGGGTTTTGTTGACAAGATTGAGTCATTGTCGAATGCGTGTATGATCTCAGTACTGGTTGGCGAAAGATGCCAACAATACATGCTTCATGTACGAAATAAGACCTACCGTAAATCCAGTCGCTTGCCACGCAGTCCTGCGGTAAAAATTTAGAAGTTCTATCACTTGCACTCATGTAAAAAGACCGCATTTGATTGCTACAGATTCCATAATTGTCACTGGCTGCTTAGAAGCAGCACCGCTGGTAAACGTTTGAAATTCCAGCGGCAAAAATCAAACCCATTTCCACGACCGGGCATTGTAGCCTATTCACAAAGTCGCGTCCCCTGTGTGTTTTGCAGAAAATACAGTCTGACGTCAGAAATATTTGGCGTTTTACTCCTGACGTCAGACACACACTCGAGGCTTCAAATAGTGCGTCATTTAGACTGAACGACAATGGCATTGAACCGTTTGTGTTGGGGTACTTCTCGGGTTACATCGTGGTTTGTAGTCCTCTGAAGCTGATTATCAGACCTCCGCAACTTCGGCTCGTCGGTCTGATAATCATCTTCATCGGACTACAATACCACGGTGTAACCCTCGAAGTAACCCAACACAGAAGGTTCAATGCATAAGTAAATACTTCTTTGTCGATATTTGTTTGGTTTGAGATGCACCATTTGACGGGTCTCTTACCAAATTGTCTTGGAGAACAAGAAATGCAACAAAAGACCCAGAAACTTCAACTCTTCTGACTGTGCACGGTGCGCCTGCAATGCAGCTGTTGGGCGGTATGCTTGTTTTGCGCCACAGCGTATCCACGTAACTGAAGCAACTTTCACGATTTTGTCACATTACGTCACATTTCGTCACATTTCGTCACATTTCGTCACATTTCGTCACATTACGTCACATTTCGTCACATGACGTCACATTTCGTCACATTACGTCATATTTCGTGGCAATGCGGTCAGGAGGCAATATACTAAAGTTTCATTGAAACTGAAACCTCTGTTAATTTTTTACGATTTTTTTAATAGGTTATATGTGCAGAACTGTTGCCTGTCAGTGTAATGAATCGTTGCCAACGGCAAGGGTTTGAAGGGTTGGGATGAAGCTAACCCAGCTGAATGTCAGTCACAACACGCTCACAACAGTACTCAATGCGCAAAAGTCCATCAGACCGACGTCAGCCCGATGGCCTTTTGCGCATTGAGTACTGTTGTGAGCGTGTTGTGACTGACATTCAGCTGACCACCACGTGACATGTCGCTAGTCAGGCCGTGTAGCATATTATTTACACCGCGCCCTGCCACTGGCTCTGCTGCTGTCGTCTCCACATCAACAAAACGTTCACAGAGCCCTTCAAGTCCATTTTTACATGGGAAACACCCCCACACCCATTTGTCCTAGTCTTGCCGCGCTAAGATTTATATGATTGCACGGTGTCGTGCGCAAACACCGCTCTTGCTGGCAGCTTGTCAATTTCTATCTGCTTTTGGAAATAGCGTTACTAGCATCACTGTCTACATATTGTCAGAAGGATGCGACTCAAAAGTGAATGTTTCCCGCAGTGATAGGACGTGGTCTAAATAGAGTGTCGTTAAGCAGCAACAACCAAGCAAGAACCGCATTCAGCCTGTTCTACAATGCAGTTAATGTCGTCTGGCTAGATGCCGCCGTCCTTTAGTAGTGAGCAATCTGGTGAGGGTATCTGCACAGATAAATACAGAGATCTGTCAGTCTAGAAGCAATACAGACACAGACAGATACAGAGATCCGTCAGTCTAGAAGCAATACAGACACAGACAGATACAGAGATCCGTCAGTCTAGAAGCAAATGAGTACAGACACATCCTAATCTACCTCCTAATCTGTAATGTAGTCTTCATAGGACAATCAACTTTAAAAAATAATCAGCCTCAGGATGTATTGCCTTAAACTCCGAACGAATCAATCTATCTCATTTGAATGCAAGTGTACATGTGGCGTACTCCCCGGGTGGGTCTATATGGGGAGTGCTGCCATGGGTCTATCTGTGAAGTACTGACATGGGTCTATATGGGGAGTGCTGCCATGGGTCTATCTGTGAAGTACTGACATGGGTCTATCTGGGGAGTACTGTCATGGGTCTATCTGTGGAGTACTGACATGGGTCTATCTAGGGAGTGCTGACATGGGTCTATCTGGGGAATACTAGCATAGGTCTATCTGGGGAGTACTGACATGGATATGGGTCTATCTGGGGAATGCTGACATGGGTCTATCTGAGGAGTGCTGACATGGGTCTATCTGGGGAGTACTGACATGGGTCTATCTGAGGAGTACCCAACGGAGAAAGAAACACGCTTAGAAAAAACGGTACAACACAATTTATTTTAAAATATTAAAATAAATTGTGTTGTACCGTTTTTTCTAAGCGTGTTTCTTTCTCCGTTGGGTACTTCTTTGCATTTCACACGCTTGGCAGTCACCTTTTTGGTCTCTATCTGAGGAGTGCTGACATGGGTCTAACTAGGGAGTACTGACATGAGTCTATCTGGGGAGTGCTGACATGGGTCTATCTGGGGAGTACTGACATGAGTCTATATGGGGAGTATTGCTAGGAAATAGAGAAATACTCACTGAAGCCGCGGTGCATTTCGATCTCAATTTCTCTCAGCCTGCCGTCCAGCATGACCTGACGACCGACTGTTTCGTCCACGAGGACAGATGACTCCCAACTCAGAGAGCGATTAGGGGGCGCGCAGCGCCTGGCGATGGACCGGTCCGGGATGTAGCAGCTGTACTCGCCACCAGCGAACGTAGAGGGCAGCACTAGGTGGAAGTGGCCGCTGCTGGAGTTGTAAAAGGTGCTTCGCACGTGGATCTTCTCTGGAGTCTGTTCGGCGAAAAATGCCGTCTTAAAAGGTATAATACGCCAGTACTAAAAGGTATAATACGCCAATACTAAAAGGTATAATACGCCAGTACTAAAAGGTATAATACGCCAGTACTAAAAGGTATAATACGCCAGTACTAAAAGGTATAATACGCCAGTACTTGTTCCCCGGTAGCAAAACGCCTTCAGGCCCACTGCGGCCGTCCTGGGCCCGAAGACGTTTTGCTACTGTGCTCTATCAACAACAACAATAATGATAAAATAATGAAAATAATAATAATGAAAACAATAATAATAATAATAATAATAATAATAATAATAATAATAATAATAATAATAATAACGATGATATTAAAAACGACAATAATAATAATAACGATAATAACAATAATAAAGATGATAATAATTATAATAAAAATGATGGTGATAACGAAATTAATAATAATAATAATAATAATAATAATAATAATAATAATAATAATAATAATAATAATAATAATAATAATAATAATAATAATAATAATAATGACCATATTAGTGAGTTTTCGCAACGAACGACTGCCAACAACGAAGGAGAGTAAAATGGCGGCGGGTAACCTGTTGGCGGTGTTTGGAGTGCTTTCTACGCTTGTGGTGCAAGCTGGGGTATCCGCCAGCACTTCGCGGGACCTTCTGTGACCTTGACCTTGATCACTTTTAGTGCCGTGGGACATTAATCCCGAATGAAGAAGAAGGAGAGTGACTTTCAGAAATCAAGGTCACAGAAGGTCAAGGTCACAGAAGGTCAGATTATCAATGCAGTTTAGTTGTGCACGTCAGCCACGGGGGACTTTGCCGTTCTTGTTAAAGCATGTCCTTGTCTTGTCATGAAAATCTAGATTTGAAATTTTGATTTTTTGCTTAAGTTTAAACCATTTAGCTCCAACACACTACATCATGAGATGGATCGACCATGATAATACAAGGATAATGCCAGATTAGCTTGGCGCCATCAGGCGCAAAGCTAATCTGGCACTACCTTTTAATTGTCATGGTCAATCCATCTCCTGGAAAAGGCACATAATTTGGAAGTTTCACTTCCACCCTTTTCTGGACTTCCTCCGACCTTGACCTTTGAAAGAGGTCACTACAATTGGTATTAGAAAGGTATTGCCACAAAGTGTCCTTGGGCCAAGTTTGAAGTCGGGATACGGGGCCTCGGGGTTAAATGCGTTAAACAATGATTTGATTTGGATTCAACCGAGTTTTGCACACGCTTTCTATCCTTTAACTTTCACCTGCGAACCTTTCAACCTTCACCTGTGACCTTTGTCTAGAAGTATGTGGTGAAGCTTGAGTTTACGCAACACTGACGGACTGAGCACGCGACAATCACTGACCGTCCAGACGACCTCGATCGGGGGCTGGCCGCGCGAGATAAACTTTCCACACAGCAGCGTCATGCTCCACACGCCCTTGTCCAAGTGGGCTTCGCGCGTCCACACCACTGTCAGACTGTCGTCCTTTGTCACCGGGGGAACTGCAAAGGTGAGCGTGAAATACAATAATAATAATAATAATAATAATAATAATAATAATAATAATAATAATAATAATAATACCGTTATTATATAGGCGCTTTTTCTCAATTTTTGGGCGAATCGATTTAAAGCGCCGCGAACTGAAACCCAACACGCACACTCACGTAACAGACACGGATTTACGCCATTTAAGACAAACACGGTACAACTACAAGAGACGAAGGGTCAGTTCAGCTACTGAAGTTACAGAGATTTTTGATCGCTTGTATTTGAAATTTGTAAAGTGGCCTGAAACCGGTACCAAAGTGTGTGTGTGTGTGTGTGTGTGTGGGGGGGGGGGGGGGGGGGTTAGGGGTGTGTGTGTGTGTGTGGGGGGGGGGGGGTGGAAGAACCGGAGTACCCGGAGAAAGAACTCCCGACGGTCCGCCCGAATTAACGGTGACACTTATCAGAGGAGAAAAGTCCGACGCCGGAACCCGTTTACGAACCTCGCACCTTTAGCATTGGTGGCAGGCGCATTAACCACTGCGCCACGGAGCGCCCCAAACACATACATTTTGAGCCTAACTCTTTTAGCCCCGGGACCCTGCAGCAGGAGATGGATTGACCATGATAATTCAAGGTAGTGCCCGATTAGCTTGGCGCCTGAAGGCGCCAAGCTAATCTGGCACTACCAAGGATTGATCACGGTCGATCCATCTCCTGCAACTAGTACATTGTCATTGGGCAACATCTCCCAAATTTGAGAAATGGGACCTTGGTGCTAAAAAGGGTTAGTGGCCTTTTGCCACCGTGAAGGTGTTTTAAAGGACGAGGGGTCCGTTGCACGAGCTGGTGAGCCTAGTCCTACCTAACTCTGCCCGGTAGTTGCACGAGCTGGTGAGCCTAGTCCTACCTAACTCTGCCCGGTAGTTGCACGAGCTGGTGAGCCTAGTCTTACCTAACTCTGCCCGGTAGTTGCACGAGCTGGTGAGCCTAGTCCTACCTAACTCTGCCCGGTAGTTGCACGAGCTGGTGAGCCTAGTCCTACCTAACTCTGCCCGTAGTTGCACGAGCTGTGAGCCTAGTCCTACCTAACTCTGCCCGGTAGTTGCACGAGCTGGTGAGCCTAGTCCTACCTAACTCTGCCCGGTAGTTGCACGAGTTGGTGAGCCTAGTCCTACCTAACTCTGCCTGGTAGTTGCACGAGCTGGTGAGCCTAGTCCTACCTAACTCTGCCCGGTAGTTGCACGAGCTGGTGAGCCTAGTCCTACCTAACTCTGCCCGGTGTTTGGTGTCATTGTCAAAAGGAATACTTATCCAAGCCAGTGAAAAGAAAAGATCATTTCGTGATGGAAGCTTATACCACTGGCATCCACTCCGCACAGCACGGGACGTGCACGTTAAGGCCCCGCCACACGAGCCGGTTGTGCCCCGATTTTGAAGCCGATTCCGATCCGATTGCGATCGGATGACGTCAGTTATCCGATCCGGTCCCAATCAGCTGGGAATCGGGTGTCTAGAACCTGCTCTATTTTTCCGGTCCGAATCGGCCCCGGTTGTAAGCTTCAACCAATCAGAGCGCGTCTCGCAAAGCATGTCGTAGTTTGCAAATGGCGGAACACGCCTGTTGTGATCAGTACCACCTTTGTTGCTGATATTTCGCACGCCTCTTCCCGAATATGATGCAAAACTGCTGATAATGCAAGCACATCATCATCACTGTCAAAACTAGCAGCCATTTTGCAGAACAGGTACGACTTTGATCTTCGATTCAAACCGGTCGGCTAAACAAGTCGGGAAATGTGTGGCAGTGCACACGTTTTTTTAGTCCGGCCCGATCACCTGCCGATTCGAAACTGATCGGGAATCGGCCTCAAAACCGGGCATGTGTAGCGGGGCCTTTAGACTCAGGACGAACACGATGTTGGAGAGGTGCGGATTGGACAGTTAGACTCAGGACGAACACGATGTTGGAGAGGTGCGGATTGGACAGTTAGACTCAGGACGAACACGATTTTGGAGAGGTGCGGATTGGACAGTTAGACTCAGGACGAACACGATGTTGGAGAGGTGCGGATTGGGCAGTTAGACTCAGGACGAACACGATGTTGGAGAGGTGCGGATTGGACAGTTAGACTCAGGACGAACACGATGTTGGAGAGGTGCGGATTGGTCTGAATATCAAACAAATTTCGCTCATAACTCCACATTAACCTTGACCCCTTGCGAGTTTATTATATCCGGCTTTAAATATAATAATAATAGTAATAATAATGATAATAATAATAATAATAGTTTAATAATAATTATATAATAATAATAATAATAATAATAATAATAATAATAATAATAATAGTAATAATAATAATAAGAAGAATAGTAGTAATAATAATAATAATAATAATAATAATAATAATAATAATAATAATAAGAATAATAATAATAATAATAATAATAATAATAAGAATAGTAATAATAACAATAGTAATAATAATAATAATAGTAATAATAATCAATGTTTCCCAAAACGCACATGTGTGCGTCAGAGACGCACAAAAACTGAAAAAGGACGCATGAAAAAAAAATGGTGCGTCACAAGGGACGCAACGGTTTTTTTTTACTGCCGTTATGTATCCTGGCACCTCTGAGCTATCGTGCGCCCGACGAGCCGAGTAAGCGCGGTGATCTCCCCTACCCACTGACCGCGCTGACATGCCACGGCTGTTCAAGGCCTCCCATTTAGTTTCGAGGCGCGCGCGCGTGCCGGCGCTGTAAGATAAGGAGCCGCGCAGCGTGTCGCCTCTGTTAATACCGCCGGCTGGCAGCACAGAGCTGAGCGCAATCTGTTACGGCTGTGCAACTATAGTCGCGCTATTCTTGTCACTGTTTTACGCGAGCACGCTCTGTGTACACGCTCAGCGCTGACCGTGTGCCACGCGGGATACATTTTAATGGTACCGGTCATTTACGGCGTGTTGTTTAAGCTGTACTGAACGTATCTTGTATTTAAGACATACACTTAAAAGCTAAGAAAATAAGCTTTCTGTAGACACTAGACATGCTTAGGAAAATGAAGATGAGCAATGCATGCAACGGACTAGAAGACAGGCAACCGGCGCGCAGTTTACCGTGAAGACGACGCAAATCTGTTGCAAATGACACGTCTTTCAACTGTTCTAACTCATGCAAAGTACTTTTGCGAAAATTATGGTTCAGGCCAGCGATCATCGTATACAGCCACTACGCTATGCACTACTCAAAATGTCAGATAGATTTACCTTGCGATCTCAGTGGGTCCTGAAATGGGATGATGCGTCATTGGTAATCCAGTGTTAGACAGACGGAAAGTTCTTGGGTTAACGGTAATCTCCACACGTAGTTGATTTCGGAGGCAGTGAAAATGTTCGAAATAATTCACAGTTCATATGCAGGGTCAGCGGCAGTGTCAGTTGCACACTTTGTATAGGTGATGTTGTCTTTAGCATTCCACTAAATCTTATAAAATCGGAAGAGCAATCCGGCCACTTTACTAAATCTTACAAATCGGATGGGACACCCACAGTGAAAATAATAAACACTCTTAATGGTGATCAAATAGCTATTTTGATAGGCGTAAATTAGATAAACACAGAACAGCCGGTGCAGGCTAAAATGTATCAGTCTCAAGACAATTTATTTCACAGAGAGACTGCATGAGTCCTGCGTGTAGTGAATTGTTACCGGCGGCTCTCTACACATTCCCTTCAGATGTTTGTCTTCTTCATCTGTACATACGTCAATACCATGAAAAGCAGAAAGATCGTCAAAATCAAGGTAAATGTAGGAATTGTAAGGGTACTCTCAAATTTTGTAAGGGGACTCTTGAAATTTTGCACCAGAGAGTCCCAAGGACTCTCTGAAAAAAAAAGCTGTGGGAAACACTGATAATAATAGTAATAATAATAATAATAATAATAATAATAATAATAATAATAATAATAATAATAATAATAATAATAATAATAATAATAATAATAATAATAATATAAAATATCCCCAGTAGCAAAACGTTTTCGGGCCCACAACAGCTTCATGGCCCGATGGCCTGTGCTTGCTGGAATACTACTACTATTACTACTACTACTGCTACTACTACTACTACTACTACTACTACTACTACTACTACTACTACTACTACTAATAATAATAATAATAATAATGATAATAATAACAACAACAACAACAATACCACAAGTCGCCTGCTCTTGTGAAGACCCTACCTTGTACAACTAGCGACGCCTCTGTGGTGACCGAGCTTGTTTTGGTTTGGCCGGGAAACACGACGCTAGCGGTGTAGTGATAGTAGCCTGTGTCGTTTTCATGGGCGTTGTTGATAACGAGTTGGGCTCTTGGTCCATACCTCAGGCGACTGTGATCTGTGATCGTCTGTTTGTTCCCGAAGGGTAAGGATACGTGATCGCTTTTGTCGTAAGTCAGCTGAAAGAAAGGGCAGAGGAAGCTGAGGCATGGACCATTCCCAACGAATATTCATGAGGTAAAGGTCACGCATCGAAAGCGAGGCTATAAGGTGAGCATGTGGGAGGGGCAGACAATATAAACAATGGCAACAGAGAAGGAGCAGTCGAAGAGCAGATCGAAACACCATTGCTGTGTTCCTGTGTGCACATCAAATAGGGCACACAATAAGGAAAACAGGAAACTTTCATTTCATACTTTTCCAAAAGCAACCGAAACTCAACGGCGGCAGGACCTGATTGATCCGAATTCGTCTGCTCGTGCGTGGGTATATGTGCAAGTGTGTTGGGTGTGAGAGAAACTTGCATATATAGACTTTATGGTCTACAACAAAAACTGTTTTGAGCGTCCATCCTTACAGCAGATCACCTGTCTTTACAGACCAACATTTAGGTGGCAGCAGCCCGGGTGACACTGTTTGTCCTTCAAGGCCTCTCTTGAGAGACAACATGAGATTTATAAGGCCACTTTCTTCTAGCAAAAATGGTGAGTGCCAAGAACAGGTTCTGCTGTATGCTCATTTATTTTTGTTGTGAAATTTAAGTTGGGTACCTGTTCTCACGTGTGTATGTGTGCGTGTCTTGCTATAGAATGTTATTGTATTAAAGTTTTGGCTTTCAATCTTGATTCCAAGAAAACAGGGAATCCGCTGTGATAGCTTAAGGGTATTGTCTGATCAGCTTAACACATAAAAGTGCCATGGCACTACCCTTCAAATGTCATAGTTGATCCCTTTAGGGGAGAAGACCCATGTATGAAACACTTAAGCAAACGCGTCTCGAGGGACCTGCCAAAGAAAGGTAGAATCAATCCGAAACTAGGGTTTGATACAGATGATAGTGATGCATCTTAAGACAAAGCCAAATTTTAAAACTCGAATCGTCGCAGAAGCAGTTCCAGTTTGAAACATTGTGTCATATTAGACACCATTTGTGAATTGCCTAATATGAAACACCAGGTCTCCTATTATGAAACATTGTGTCATATTAGACACCATTTGTGAATTGCCTGATATGAAACACCAGGTCTCCTATTATGAAACATTGTGTCATATTAGACACCATTTGTGAATTGCCTAATATGAAACACCAGGTCTCCTATTATGAAACATTGTGTCATATTAGACACCATTTGTGAATTGCCTAATATGAAACACCAGGTCTCCTATTATGAAACATTGTGTCATATTAGACACCATTTGTGAATTGCCTAATATGAAACACCAGGTCTCCTATTATGAAACAGTGTGAATATGTCCTTTTTACAAGTTTCACTTGCATCTTGTTGGAAAATCAAGGCATGAGATGGTTAGCATACACTATAGGTGCATTTAACATTGGAAGTGAATTAAATATAACGAGTCATCCGCCACTGGTCCACTTTTGGTCCATCCATCCATCATCCTGTGTATATCCAATTGTGACAGATTTTATCATTTTGAATTTCTGAGAGACCATTTATTTAGAGCCACAGACTTCTAATTTGGCACAGTGATCATATTTGACAATAGCTTTGATTGTCACTTGCGCTGACCTCCATGAAAGGTCAAGGGTACAAAGATCAATAAACGGGAGATTTAGTTATAATCTTATTTTAAACTTGCCAAGAGAAAACTGATGATACAACTTTTGTTTGCAGCTCTACAAAGTTAACCTCTCGTTAAGGTCAAAGGTCACGGGAAGTAAGAAGTTTAAAAAAATTTTTAGGTTGTTGCTATTACAGGTAGTTCGTATGTGAACTTTGCAGTAAGACCCCAGAAGAAATGTTTTGTTAGGAGTTACACTGTCTATCCATATTAGTTTTATTGGCTCCTTCCAAAGATCAAAGGGCAGGCATGGTCAGCAAGTGTGTTGAAAATGTTCTATGTATGGGGGAATAACAGTTACTGTATTTAGTTTTTCCACCTCGGAAGTAAAACTTGATAAAAGCTAGCATTATCGACACAGGTTTATGTAACAACATATTCAAAAGCAAATTCAGGGGGAGAGGGGTGTTCCAAGGTGCACGGCTCCCAGGATATTTTTTAATGTGTAATTTTCCATTTTTGGGAGTTTGGACCCCCCCCCCCTCTCTCTCCCCCCCCTCCCCCCCCCCCACACACCCTCCCACGCCTCTTCTTGGAAATTGTAAACGATCCATCGTGTGATTTTTCGGCCATTGGTGAAAAGGTCTCCAGACCTCTCTCCCCCTTCCCGCGACCTCCCACCCGCACTTACACCACCACCACGCACGCCTCGTTTGATAGTCAACCAGTGACGCATTTGTAGGTCCTCATCCTCTTCACGCGGCAGCAGCTGTGACACCACCGACAGAAAGAGTTCCCACGAAAAGGTCTACGGAATCTCCCGCACGTTCTTTATTTTTAAAACTGCCCTCTACCTTAAAGAGAGGTCATCTGCAATAGTATTCGTGGTATAAAATACATACTTAGTAACTTTCAAACTTTTGCACCCAAAGTTAACTTTTAAAAATTTATGTGCGAAAAATGATTAATATTTACAACATATCGACCTATGATGACCATGACCTTTTCTACAGGTGAAATATGTAGGTAAAGCTGTTCTTGTAAACTACATTTGTGTAGAGTTTAAAGTCTGTGAATGTTATAGACCCTAAGAACTTGCCTTATACAAACGCACGCGCACATACACGACGGCTGAAAAGCGGATGCATGGACGATTGGTGACTACATTTATACTGATCACATTTGCTGTCACACATAAGCCAACAAAGTTTGCTATTGGAACAACTATTTAGCCCCACCCCCTCCCCGTCGACAGTAATGCGCCACTTTTGTCTGTCTGAAAGCATTCGAATAACTGTGCGCGTCATCTTAAAGGGATGTAGCGACTTAAACCTGGTTTTTGACATATCTGTTTTATTCTTTTCTCTACCACTGGACGCAAATACTGATCTGAAATCTTTCTTAATTCAGTCCCAAGGACCCTTAACCGTCAAATACATATATGTCAGTTGTGTCAGCAAGAGCCATAATCGCCTTGAGCCCCCGCACCCGCGATCGCGCGAGGCTCATGAGGATCTATGTGTCTTGCAGATGCATCAAAGTCCAAATATCATCAAGCAAAATTTGGAATAAAATCATACATTGCCTGCACAAAGGCTCACACAAATATTGCCTGCACAAAGGCTCACACTAATATGGCCTCTGCGACTTTCACCTTATAAGTCGTCAATTCATTCTATTAACTCATTCTACCCCAGACACACCACAGCAAGATAAGGATCGACCATGGTAGTTCAAGGGTGATGCCAGAATAGCTTGGCGCCTATAGGCGCCAAGCTATTCTGGCATCACCCTTGAACTATCATGGTCGATCTGTGTCCTGCACTAGAGTGCAGTCTTCAGGGGACAATGGCAAAATTTGGGGATTTCGGTGTTGGGGTAGAATGAGTTAAAGACATCACATATGAGGGAAAGGCATCATTTCCTAAACATGCAGAGCAAATCAGTACAGCGGTTTCAGAGATATTCTCTACTCAATAATCTACATGACAAATATGGCAGCTATAACCTTAGGCACAGTTATGATTGATGGTAATGTGTGATATGGTAAAATATTATTATCTAAACTTTGGATTAAATAGACCCAATGGTTACTGAGATATTGCCTAGCAATTCTGCACAAAACAAATATGGCCGTTGTGACCTTGGCCTTTAAGGCAGTGAATAGATTCTGGTGTGCAACTCTTTGTGTCGTCACAAAATATCACAAATTTGCCATTTGGATCACATAGTTTCGGCGTTTACAGTAACATCAAAGACAATACATTATAAGACAGATCACTCCTTCATAAGGCTTACTAAAAAAAGCGAGGTCAGTGTAGCAGTTGCGTCCCATGGTGTAATCGTGTTGTGGCCATACGTCTATCACTATCTGGTAATGGGCTCGAGCTCTGACGCGAGGTTTTTTGAAGGGTAACAGGTGCTTTTTGTGTGTGCATTGCGGAAAACTGTTTTAAAATCACATGAGCTCTGCTTCTAAGATATTGTTTTCTATTCCTAATCAAAAGATTTTTCGGAAAAGTGGTAATTAGCACGGAAAGTGTAAAAGAAAAATAAATAAATCAGGCATTTCATTGTTGCCGTGAGTGTGAGTTGATGTCTAGTACACACGCACACACACGCGCGCGCGCACACACACACACACACACACACAGACGTGCACGCAAACAAACACACATGCACACAAACGAACACACATACAAACAAACCACCAACACAGGACTAAATAAGAAATAATTTACAGCAAATATCAGTTGTTTTGAACAATCTCACAAAAAGATCAGTTTATTAATACAGGTTCAACTTGCAGCAGGTATTATCAAGAAAACCAAATAGTGATTATACACAGGCCACGCTAACCACCTTATGCATACACCCGTTAGAAACTGTAAACAGTACCTTCGATAGTATGCACAAAGAGATTAATAAGAAATGATCACTGATTACCTGTTCCGTCTCCTCCTCTCAATTCATCCATCCACCCAACACATGTAAATGTATGACAAAATTATTCATCATACACAAAATAGCAGGTCAACATGAATATACGCAATAGGCTGAATTATCATAAGACGTACAACAGACAATACCATCAGTCACATGCCCACCGCCTTTAGATCTAAAAGTCATTACCAGGTAAACAGATAAACATGTCATCACCGATCAGAATTATGTTCTCCAACAACTCCCTCCCCCCCCCCCCCCTCCACCTGACCTTCGGCTGCTTCCAGTGGGAAACTAAACCCCTTACAACAAAGGCAGTCGCATGGTTTGCCACAAGCTTTGTCCTCTCGTCCTCCCCAAAATTCTCTGCCCCTTCTATTTGATCACGTTTTTTGTTGTAGGTGACTTGTTCTTTTATTGTCATTTCGTCTAGTACTATTGCACACAGATCTGACTTTGGCGGCAGTACAGACACTTTAATCTGAAGTGCTTTCAGAATTTTGGCACGCTAAAGCCGGGGCAGACTGAAACCTTTCGCATAGTTTTCCGTAAGGTTGAAACTGACAGGAGGACAAAGAATTTTGCAAGCATACGATATGCCTTGGGGCTTGCATGAAACAAAGATAAAGCTGTTGTTTTTTTTCTGTCTCCGTCCATCTCCGGCCTTGTTTCTTTTTGTGTATTTCACGCAACTGTGCTGAAATAAACTTAACAACGAATCAGGCAAAAAATGGGCCAAGCGGCTCTTCGCTGCTGCATCCTTCTTCTCTTTAAGTGTTAATGTCTTTTCTTTCCTTGTTTGCCGTCTTTCTGTCGTAATTACATTTCTTCCGAAGGCAGTACAATCTGTTGCGCACAGTTTTGAGACTTTTCTTCAAAGCCTGCTTTCTTGGTGAATCGCTGTCCTACCCCCAGTCCTGTTGCTGCAGTTCCCCCCACACCGGTTTCTCCACTGGACTCATCTGCACACACACAAGCAACCATACATTAAATATTAATGATATCATGATAATCCACAGCATATTTACTCAGATCAAAAAAATTAATTCACATTTCATATGACTGCCCAAAAATGTATTTTCACACACACATGCAGGCGCGAACACACACAAAAAGGCCATCGAAAATTCATCCAAATTTAAATCTGCTTGTCTGATTTTAATAGTCAACAGATTTTACGACCCCAGTTGTGAAAACAACTCACACAACTAATCTTTTGTGCTGTCATTGTTTGGTAATTTTTTATAAATTAAAAATTTCAGCTTACAAATTATAAATCAAATTATATTTATTCATTGAAAATACCTGGTTGCAGTGACATGCGTGCCTGCTTGTGAGGCGGCGCTTCTGAATGTGTAGCAGTATCCCTCGTCTCTGTTGTTAGTTGTGGGGGTGGGTTGGGCACCGAAAACACAGTCGGCGCACGTGAACTGGCTGTTTTCAAAATGGGCACTGCACAGCCTGTAGGAACGTGAACGCAGCTCAGCAGGTAAAAGTCCCAACAGATCGTCTCTGCGCGAATTCTGCACCCGGACATCTGTTGGGAGAATAACAAAGACTGAAATACAAGTACTAAAACACCACCAGCTAAATACTGTAGTCTGTAGGCGTAGTTCGTGAGAACAGTACAGTGGACAGAGTTCTGCATGACCTTTTATACTTTTGTGTTTTAAGTCTTGATAGACAATGAAAGCGAAGTAACTTTGCAACGACTGAATTTTATCAACGACCTTACAACTCAAGGTTTCTTTGCTTAATTTCTCACCAGTACTTTCCTCTTTTTGATCGGAACATCGGTCTTAAAACCGCAACTCGATTAAGAACGTGAAACTTACACAGGAATCTCCCTATCAGTCGTATTGCCTTGAACGAAAGGGAAAGGTCCGTGTAGCCTAAAGAATACTTTTCCTCACCCAAGTTAAGCACGTGTGGCACAAATGACTAGATCTAACTTGAGTTAGTCCACCATAAAGTGGATACAATGGGACAGGAAAACTGGTCTATGTACATACTGCCCTCTTCTACATTTGAAAACAAAATTACTAGAAACGTATAATTACTCTGGATCTAAATGGTCGTTAGATCACTTTTCCACTGACATTTCTCGGAATTTACGGCGTGGAGAGCCGGCTAGGGTCTGTTTGCAGTTGGATCAGTTTTCCACTCTCCCAGATTTAATCCCAAAGATACATATCACACGAGGGACCTATGCCTGAGTATCGCCCTGGCAACTCTAATTCAGAATAGAAAATTTTCGAGATAGACATCCTCTGCGCCATGAAGTTATTATACGGTCGTAAATTTATGCATTTATGCAAAGATAAGACCACAGAGTAATCAGCTTACCTTGTTTCTTCATTGGGAAAAAGGAAAACTGACATGCCGGTGAAACTTGGCTTGTAGGGGGCGTTCGAACAAGAAATTGCGCTGCAAAAGTCAGCCCTTGCCTCGTTCGGTCAGCCATGATTCAACACGATTACAAGGGAGAAAACTCTCAAAGCACGTCCTCGCACTCTCGGGGCGAGTGATTTGTCTTATAATGTATTGTCTTTGGTAACATTGCCTGGACAATGGCATACATAGTGAATGTAGCCGGTGTGACCTTGACCTTGACGAAAGTGACATGATCCTGGTTTGGGATATTCTATATTGAGATAAAGTATCAACATCTGAAATTTGGAACCTGGTTGGATGGTTTCCGATATATATACACTAGACAACTACTGCTACTTATATGAAACACTGTTCTAAATATGAAACACTTTGCATATTAGGTGATCTTTGTGTTTCATAATAGGAACAAAATACCTCTATAGGAAAATGCGTGCTCCCAAAACAACAAAAAGAGAACCAAACAAATGCCGCTGGTTATCTGATGTCCGAAGACTGCTCTTCATGACAAGGGTGCCTATTTTAAAAAAAAAAAAAAAAAAAACTGAATGCTGATGTAGGTGTTTCAAAATGGCAAAAAATAAGAAGCAGAAGGGTCAAAAATCACATTTTCTCGGCGTGTTTTCGTTTTCATCACTCCTGACATTCTTGTACCGGAAATAAGGCTCACTGAAGTAGCTCTAAATTACTGCACAGGTGGAATTTGGAAAATGCTGCCACACTCACACACACACACACACACACACACACACACACACACACACACACACACACACGCCCAACACACACACACACACACACACACACACACACACACACACACACACACACACACACACACACAGAGTGATGAATGTCACAAATTTTATTCTGCTGCAGTAGGAAATATTTGCGGAAGAGTTTTGAGATCATGTGCCAGTCAGTTGTCTGTTGTTTTTAGCCGTTTGTTTAGTTGGTCTCTGAAGGATTGCACTGTGCTTGGACTCTGGAAAAGATCTACTGCCCCGTCCCCAAGAACAACAAGCCCGAGACACTCAATGTCTATCTCCCCGTAGCTCTCACCTCTGTAGTAATGAAGTGCTTTGAGCGTGTTGTCCTTTCTTGACTGCTCCATCAGGTCAAGCCATATCAAGATCCTTTCCAGTTTGCATATAATGGTCATTGTCATTGTCCTCAGAAAAAAGAAATCCGACCACATCACTCCCTTGCTCAAACTCCTTCACTGGCTCCCCATCTCACAACGCATTCAATACAAGCTCCTGTCTCTCTGCTACAAATCCCTTAACAACTACGCTCCTGCCTATCTCTCCAACTTACTTCACCCCTATACTCCTTCCCGCTCTCTCCGACATGCCTCCGACCCTCTCCGCCTCCACATCCCCCGCACCAAACTCAGCATTTTTGGCCCCCGCTCCTTCTCCGTCTACGGTCCATCCACCTGGAACACTCTCCCACTCTCTCTCCGTCAGAAACACTCTCTCTCTCTCTCTCCTCCTTCCAGTCCGCCCTCAAAACTCACCTCTTTCAACAGTTGTAACACTCTAAAGCCACCACACCCCCCACCCCTAGCTGACTGACGTAATGTATTTGTGGTATGTGAGTCGTTAAAATCGTGCACATGCGGTTGTGAGTTTTGAGTGTTCGCTTAGAGTTATAATTATTATAAGATAAGCGCATTATAAATACCGTAATTATTATTATTATTATTATTATTATTATTATTATTATTATTATTATTATTATTATTATTATTATTATTATTATTATTATTATTATATTATTATTATTATATTATAAACTCCAAGGCATCCTATGGATTGTCAACTTCCTTGTAAATAGGACCCAGTCAGTTCGCGTTCAAACAGCTCTCTCGTCCCTAAGGTCCACTTCCGTAGGCGCCCCTCAAGGTACAGTTCTCTCCCCTGTGCTGTTCACGCTTTACACTAACGATTGTAGTGGCACTGACTCTACCCTTCTTACAAAATACTCGGATGACACTGCCTTGGAAGATCTCTCCAATAGATATGCAACTTACTTTCCGGAAGTAGAACGTTTCAGTGTTTGGTGTAAAGATAATATTATATACTTAAATATACGTAAGACCAAGGAACTACTGATAGACTGCCTCTGTCCCAGGTCTGACGATTGATGGTGTGTCTGTTGAGCATGTAACTGAGTATAAGTTCCTTGGAACAGTTATAGATGATAAGTTGTCCTCTAACGCAAACACCACCCTCATACACAAAAAATATCAGTCACGCATCTACTGCCTTCAGAAACTCAAGAAGCTGAATGTGAACCCCTCTGGCCTTCAAACTTTCTACTGCTCTTTTATCGAGTCTGTCATCACTTTCGGTTCCGTGTGCTGGTATGCAGGTCTGAGTGTGAAGAACAAGAACGTCCTGGCACGAATGGTAAACATCTGCAGAAGGTGATTGGCAGTCAGCAAGCAAGTGTGGAGTCCCTGTATGAACAGCGTGTGAGAAAGGGTAGGCGGATAGCTTTAGACAGATCCGATGTCCTTGCCCACCTCTATGAACTCCTCCCCTCTGGCCGCAGACTCCGCACGCACAAAGCTAGGACACTCAGACTACAACACAGTTTCATCCCCAAATCCATCACTCTAAGCAATCTGTAGGTACATCCACGCATACCCAAACCTAACTCCTCCCCCTATCCTCCTTTACCTGTGCAATCAGTAGGAATGGAGCTTGTTCATTTTTGAGAAGTGATTATATTGTGATTTATCTGGTGGTGAACATAGACATATTGGGACTTTTGTTACTGTTTGTTTACCCACTAATTATTTTACTAAGTAGATTATAATTATGCAGCTTAACGTGTAATAATGTAGTGAGACGTTTGTATAATAAGGAATGAGGGTTAGGATTAGGTTGAAATACGCATATTATGTATACATGTGTAGAGGTGGGTGTGAATGTATAAGTGCCGCTCGGTTCAGTTCATAAATGATGTTTATGTGTGAGATGTGTAAGAGTTATGTGTAAAGATTTTGTAGTGTTTACTTATGTCCATTTGGAATTTGTAGCTGTGTAAGTGCAGGGAGAAAATGTTTATAATTATGTTATAATGTTTTCATGTCTTATTTGTACTATTTGTTATAAATGTACCACAAACGAATTTCTCGTTTCGAGATAATGAAGTACTCTTATTCTTATTCTTCTTATTCTTCTGACTTCGAAAATTTTAACCCTGTAGCTGTCAGCAGCGATTTTGGTTGAAATGACGCCTGTGAAAAACACTTCTGAAATTGCTACCAACTGCGAAATGGTTAAGAGAGGACAAACACTTGTTAACCCACTATTTAAAATATCTACCTGACGTACACATGCTTGAATTCACCAAACTGGAAACATTGAAGGGGGAGGGGGGGGGGGGGGGCAGCATGGGACAACACCAAGAAGGTCCACAACTGATAATTGAATTCAAGCCATGTTGTTTTTCGCTGGCTAAATTCACAAAATATAACGGAGTTGACCCCTCCAACAAAAAATAGTGTGCACTCATTATGTTACAAGTTCCTTGTAAGTTTTGACAAAGCACTCGTATGTCTCTCATCACTCAGGCGTGTAGAAAAAAATCCTAAAACCACAATCTTCTGAGTGCTCAATCTGCTGACAAGTTTCTTCGAACACAATTCAATCAAGCTTCAGTGCGAATGGCTGTGATTGGTTTGCAGTCGATTGATATTTATGTGTGGTCAGATATTTGCTGATGCTCAAAATACAGCACAACTCCAAGGTCTCGACGTTCTGCACTTTCACTCGCCATGTTGCTGTCGCACGTCCAGCCCCCCATAGCTTCGTCTTCGCGCACGCAACCTTTTGACCCCAAGCTTATTAAGAATAGTCAATGGGAACTGGCGTAAGTTAGCTGAAAGAAAGGGCAGGGGGAGGCACGGGGACTGGCGTAAGTCAGCTGAAAGAACGGTCAGGGGGAGACATGGGGACTGAGTCCGCCATTATCTGGCAAAAACCAGTAGGTCTCATTTTGAGAGATGTTCATTGTTATGCAGTGGTAGGGAGGGGGGGGGGCGGTTGTTTGGGGGGTCAAGCGCCAGACCTCCCTTCCCAGTGTGCACAGGCCAACGGGCCGACATCGGCCGCCGTTGGCCCGCGCACGTCCATGCGCTGGCCAACGTTAGCTCGATGCCCTTTTGCGCATTGGGTTCTCGTTGCCAAAATATCTAACAGGGGGAGGAGAGGGCGGGGGAGGCGGGGGGGGGGGGGTGGGAGGAGGGGGGGAGCATGTTCCAAACTGCCCAAAGAGGAACTTGTAATAGCATTTTATAGAACTTTTGGTCCCCAGGAGGGGAGGTGGAGGGGGGTCTGGAACCACTGAAACCCTTCCCGCAGATCCGCCCCTGAGACAAGCACACCCGCACCCCCGCTCCCCCCCCCTCCCCCTAAAAACCCAACCAGTTGTGTTTATTTGAAATCATGCACAATTTTTCAGGGTGACCTTACCGTAGTGCCATATGGATCTGTATCAAGTTTCAGGGTGACCTTAACGTAGTGCCATATGGGTCTGTATCAAGTTTCAGGGTGACCTTACCGTAGTGCCATATGGATCTGTATCAAGTTTCAGGGTGACCTTAACGTAGTGCCATATGGATCTGTATCAAGTTTCAGGGTGACCTTAACGTAGTGCCATATGGGTCTGTATCAAGTTTCAGGGTGACCTTAACGTAGTGCCATATGGATCTGTATCAAGTTTCAGGGTGACCTTACCGTAGTGCCATATGGATCTGTATCAAGTTTCAGGGTGACCTTAACGTAGTGCCATATGGGTCTGTATCAAGTTTCAGGGTGACCTTAACGTAGTGCCATATGGATCTGTATCAAGTTTCAGGGTGACCTTAACGTAGTGCCATATGGATCTGTATCAAGTTTCAGGGTGACCTTAACGTAGTGCCATATGGGTCTGTATCAAGTTTCAGGGTGACCTTAACGTAGTGCCATATGGGTCTGTATCAAGTTTCAGGGTGACCTTAACGTAGTGCCATATGGATCTGTATCAAGTTTCAGGGTGACCTTAACGTAGTGCCATATGGGTCTGTATCAAGTTTCAGGGTGACCTTAACGTAGTGCCATATGGGTCTGTATCAAGTTTCAGGGTGACCTTAACGTAGTGCCAAATGGGTCTGTACCAAGTGCGTACGTGTCCGGTTTGGTGTGTATAGATGGAGGGACGGATTTAAACAACATGCGGATTTCATCCCAAAGTCTACCGTTTTGTTTTGAGTTCAGGTGCGTTTTTCTTTTAGGAGCGTTCAGATTTGCTCTTATATTTAAGCTTATCCTTTTGATTCATCTCTCTCCACCTCAACTACACCTTAGCGGCTAAGCAGTGTGTACCGATAGCGGGGCAGGTGCTTAATGGCTGGCGTAGGACTAGACGTACTTATACTGGCCCTGGTTTGCAGAGACGCAACAATCCCCATCCTGTACATGCGTGTGTGTGTGCGTGTGTGTGTGTGTGTGTGTGTGTGTGTGTGTGTGTGTGTGTGTGTGTGTGTGTGTGTGTGTGTGTGTGTGTGTGTGTGTGTGTGTGTGCGTGTGTACATCCGCTTGGTAACCCCTGCCAACGGGCGGCCATTTTATCTCTGAAATCTGTGTTGACTGAACGACCACAACCACAACTGTCCACAGAACACAGACAGAAAGTGGTATCCACAATGGCGGGGGCTGATGAGGATCTCTGCCTCTTGCTGGTAGATGACGTTGACAGTAAAGGGGTTACCTACATTACGGTCCCAGCGGGAATTGGTGATGAACTCGTTCCCATCAGCTGTGATTGTCCAGTTGAAGATGACGGTGTCCCCCACACAAACCTCCAGGTGCTTGCCATTTGGAAACGTGGGGTTCCACATCACACCCTCTGCAAAGACAACACCCACATTAGTCGTGCTGCAGTAGTCACTGTCGTGTACATTTTTCCTCAGGACACTGTACCTCGGGTACATCATCCTGTGCGTGTTAAACTGTAAGCGATGTACACTGTTATGAGTAAGCCATACTGGCATAGGAACAGGTTATCAGGAGCTCGCTTTGGAAACAGAACCTGTGTCTCCTCTTACAAGTGATTCGCCGCAGTGTATTAGTCACTTGACTAAACGGTGCCTCCTTCAGCACTTACAAGTGATTCGCCGCAGTGTATTAGTTGACTAAACTGTGCCTCCTTCAGGTACTGAGTCCATTTTCATCTGCTTGCTGGGACTGCGTGTGATTGAACATCAGCTACAGACATTAATTTATCCGTTCTGCTTGCTGGGGCTGACAAGGACTGCGTGTGATTGAACATCAGCTACAGACATTAATTTACCCGTTCTGCTTGCTGGGGCTGACAAGGACTGCGTGTGATTGAACATCAGCTACAAACATTAATTTACCCGTTCTGCTTGCTGGGGCTCACAAGGACTGCGTGTGATTGAACATCAGCTACAGACATTAATTTACCCGTTCTGCTTGCTGGGGCTGACAATGACTGCGTGTGATTGAACATCAGCTACAGACATTAATTTACCCGTTCTGCTTGCTGGGGCTCACAAGGACTGCGTGTGATTGAACATCAGCTACAGACATTAATTTACCCGTTCTGCTTGCTGGGGCTCACAAGGACTGCGTGTGATTGAACATCAGCTACAGACATTAATTTACCCGTTCTGCTTGCTGGGGCTCACAAGGACTGCGCGTGATTGAACATCAGCTACAGACATTAATTTACCCGTTCTGCTTGCTGGGGCTGACAAGGACTGCGTGTGATTGAACATCAGCTACAGACATTAATTTACCCGTTCTGCTTGCTGCTTCACCCACGCAGTGCCAGTTGACGCAGATTGTGTCCCAGCCTACCTTTCCCAGCATTCTTGTTAATTCAACACCAGAGTGGCCTAACTTTCCCAGCATTCTTGTTAATTCAACACCAGAGTGGCCTAACTTTCCCAGCATTCTTGTTAATTCATCACCAGAGTGGCCTAACTTTCCCAGCATTCTTGTTAATTCAACACCAGAGTGGCCTAACTTTCCCAGCATTCTTGTTAATTCAACACCAGAGTGGCCTAACTTTCCCAGCATTCTTGTTAATTCAACACCAGAGTGGCCTAACTTTCCCAGCATTCTTGTTAATTCAACACCAGAGTGGCCTAACTTTCCCAGCATTCTTGTTAATTCAACACCAGAGTGGCCTAACTTTCCCAGCATTCTTGTTCATTCAACACCAGAGTGGCCTAACTTTCCCAGCATTCTTGTTAATTCAACACCAGAGTGGCCTAACTTTCCCAGCACCGTGCAGTCAAAGTGGTGTCAGGAGGAGGCACAGATCTTCTTGAGACCCCCCCCCCCCCCCATACACACACACACTTTCTGACTTTATGCTCCAATGTTATTAGGCGTCGGGACCAGAAGGACAGGATGTATACCTGGGTGGGACCTGTCTTTTATTACTCCACATAACCCACAAAGTCCCTTCTATATGAGAGCTGTCATCGCTGTCAAGGGTCTCTACCTTTTGTCTTTGACTTGATTCTGATGTTGAAATATCTCCGTTTGAAAAAGCCTCGCAGATGTGCCAATGTGTCATAGTGAACTCTAGAAGGGGCGCGCGCAGTAGATACGCGTCATTGGTTTGTCAAACGTCATTTGTCATGACGTATTTTTTGTGTTTACGTAATTTTATATTTAACGTGATATGAGTTTCGCTTTCGCTTCAATACTTAGGAAAATGGTGACAAAACGAGAACTTCACGGTACAATGTCAGTCTTGATATAATTTGTGTGAAATCAGGTTGACTTTACCTAGCTACATGCTATACTAAGTACACCTGCATGCTCTTCTGAAAGCGCGTCGATGTGTGTGTATGCGTGTGCGTTTGCGTAAGTGCATGCACGCGTTCCAAACATCCTCAAGAGGCATAGATGTTCATGCGCCCTCCGGGCACATGAGGATCTATGCCTCTTGGAGATGCGCGCATATGTGTGAGAGTATGTCTGCGTGCTGACGGAGTTGCTTCTTTTACTTCACCAGCACTGTCTGACTTTCTCTAGAAGTGAAGGTTTTTATTACTGTTTTAATTCTTTTCTGAAAAGAATTAATGTTTACTAAAGAAGTTGAAAGGATACAAAACTGGCTAACAAACTCAGCCAATGTCTTTCTCCAAACTAGCTATAATTATGCAAATGTTCAAGTAAATATGACAAACACTACGGACTCTAGTCTGGGTAAACCGACTTCATATAAACGGTTGTTTGTCTTTAATGAGACATTCATTTACAATATGTTCGGAGGCTCTCTTAGCCACCCACTTAAGAAAGTATTTCACCAAGTGTCAAGCTTGTGTATACAGAAATATCGGAGATTCTCTTGTTTACATACATACGCGCACACATACACACATGCATACATACATACATACATACATACATACATACATACATACATACATACATACATACATACGCACATACATACATACACACACACGGCGCTTCGCCGCAAATGTACGTTCAGCAGCGAGGTTAGCGTAACTAGACATGACGTAATGTTTATCTTGTTACTTCAATTGTTATAGGTTTAGCCTGCCCGCCTTTGACATCATGGACATGCTATTAAATTCGCCTCACCGCGACCCGTCCTAAAAAGTCTTTTCTATCAATAGAAGGGACTTAAAAAGTAATATTTTTAATGCCGTAAGCATACTCGTGTCGCTCAGCAAAATACCTTCGAACGAAGTCAATCAGACGCGCACGGTTGATGCAGGTTTACTCTGCTCCTGAAGTGAGACAGGCATTATTTAGGGTTTAAACTTTGAAGTACATCTTATCAACGTCATATACGTTATTTTTCCTGGTCTTGAAAGCAGCCTTTCCCATAGAACTCAGTCTTTTGTGGGAGGAAAGCATATTGAAAGTAAACTCGCTTCGTGCATGTTGTGCATTGTGTCTGTCGACCATCTTCAACATTCTGACGACTTTTTGTCCAGATACAATATGCATGTTGTTTGTCTCAGCGCCGGACCCCCCTGCCCCCGCCTATCAGGCACCCAATCGCCAACCCACAGAGAAATACGCAGGTATAGAATAAGACGATCATTTGCATCTTCAAAAAAGATGCATCAGGTCTCTTATATAACCCATGTCTTTCTCCGGAACTTAGGAAGTAGGCAGGGGAAACATACATACACACAAACCAGATAGGTGAGGCTAGCGCTGGCAGAATTGTATGCAAACCAAGGGGAATCACAGCGCTGGACAGACAACAGTAGGCGGGGGCAGGGGATCTAACTGTTGTCTGTCCAGCGCTGTGATTCCCCTTGGTTTGCATACATACACAAACACGAAGGTGCACTACCATATGTGGTCAGGTAATTACCCTAATTTCCCACAGTAGATGCACAGAACATTACACAACAATGTAACGATATAGCGATACAAATTTGCCTCGAGTTATAAATACTCACAAACTAGATAGGTGAGGCTAGCGCTGGCAGAATTGTACACAAACCAAGAGGAATCACTCAGCGCCGGACAGACAAACAGTTAGATCCCCTGCCCCCGCCTATCAGGCACCCAATCGCCAGCCCACAGAGAAATACGCAGGTATAGAATAAGACGATCATTTGCATCTTCAAAAAAGATGCATCAGGTCTCTTATATAACCCATGTCTTTCTCCCGAAATTAGGAAGTAGGATACCCGTGTTTGTGTATGTATGTTTCCCCTGCCTACTTCCTAATTTCGGGAGAAAGACATGGGTTATATAAGAGACCTGATGCATCTTTTTTGAAGATGCAAATGATCGTCTTATTCTATACCTGCGTATTTCTCTGTGGGCTGGCGATTGGGTGCCTGATAGGCGGGGGCAGGGGATCTAACTGTTTGTCTGTCCGGCGCTGAGTGATTCCTCTTGGTTTGTGTACAATTCTGCCAGCGCTAGCCTCACCTATCTGGTTTGTGAGAATGTTGTTTGTCTGTTTTCCAGCCTAACGGTTTTATGTGTGGGCCTGCTCTTTTTGATTAATGGAGATGGGATTTTTAACTGTTCATGCACGGTCTTATTCGCCTGGTCTTAGGCACTAGCCAGGCATACTGAAATCCAGCTCCGAACCGTTTCCATCTAAATCACTATGTTCAGATGAACACCTAAATGTTGGAAGTTTTGTTTTTGCAACCCATTCAACCAATCCGCACTCAAGTACTCACAAGAACTCTTATAAACAAGCTTTATCAGAACTACATGAGACATAATACAGATAGTAGCCCTCTCCATTATATTACATGTTTTATTTATTTATGTATTATTGATACCTTTATGTATTCACTTACACAGGGCCGGATCACTTACAAGTGGGGGGGGGGTCCAAACTTTTTTGGACAAATTAACCACCTGAACTGTGCGGTTGTGCGGCAAGCATCAAAATCTGCTTGTCAAGGACAATAGCATTTTTTATGGGGGAAGAGGGGGTCCATGGACCCCCCTCCCCCCGCACCCCCCCCTGGATCCGGGCCTGTTACATATATACTGACTTCCATTAAAAACGCGAAAAGTGTCTGTAAGTGTACTCGCAAACAAAGAGCCACACTGTGATGAAGCTCTATGCTCACACACAGACTTCACACAAGTACCCGCAAACAAAGAGCCACCCTGTGATGACGCTCTATACCCACGCACACAGAGTTCACACAAGTACCCGCAAACAAAGAGCCACCCTGTGATGAAGCTCTATGCTCACACACAGAGTTCACACAAGTACCCGCAAACAAAGAGCCACCCTGTGATGACGCTCTATGCCTACGCACATAGTTCACACAGGGTTTCTGGTATGGTACGGTCTTGTCAGCGGTTTGTCTTGTTGCAAATATTCCGCGTATGCACGAGGCCACGTGAAATCGTAGGGAGAGCGTTTTGCACGGAGTTTTAGGCGAGAGCTCAGTCTATCAGAGGTCTAGCTAGTTAGTACTGTCAGTGAGGGCAGACGTGTGTGAGATACCCTAGCCCGTATTCCAAGACTCTGAAACCTAGAATTCAGGTATGTTTTTTATATGTATTATTAATAGCTACTGAGTTAAAGATAGTATGCGTTAGTAAGAGTTAATTCGGTTGTGTAGCGTTGATTGGTTTGGTTTAGTTATGTTGGTTTGGAATTCGTTGAGATAACTGGTGATGTTCCTAGGTAGTTATTTACCGAGATGGATAACTAAGGAATGTGAGGTGTTTATGTCTAAGTCGTTATGAAGGTAGCACATGGTTGGTTTAAGTATAGTCTTTTTCAATGTATGAAATAACGTATAGTGAGAGTGTCAGGTTATAGTCTGTTTCAATGTAGTGAAAGAGTTATGGTATGTTGCGAAGTAGTTCGTGTTTGAAGCACATGTGTGTGAATGAACGTGTGAGTTATTTGTATGAGCCAGATTAGGTAATGTACCTCATATTATCCAACATGTGTGTGTTTAGCAAGTGTTATGATATTAGGACTTTATTGTACAGAGTTCTTGTGTGGAGCGGAGCGACGGACGCCGAGACGTCAGTCAACAGAGGCTACCGCCGAAGGACCTACTGCGAGGTCATTTTATCGCTCAGGGAGTGAGCGACCGGTGCCGAGACACCCGGATCATCAGGGACTGCGCTACGAAGCGAGTCGGGAGGACGTCCACGGTACGAGAGACGGGACGACTCAGAAGCGTGCGACGCAAGAACTACACGCCTAGATGTGGAAGGACAGAACGTTGCTGAACAATAACACCAGTGAAACAGGTTGGATTGTGAGAGACCATTAGCTAGCCTGGCCATTACATTGTATGTGTGTATGCGGTGTTGATGTACTTGTAGTGGAAAGGTGTGGTGTACATAATATTTTGAGTGTTATTGTTGTTTACTTTTATAAAGGCCCACAGGAGAAAGAGTGTGTTTGTGTTATACCGCGTCAATGCGCCCGACTGAGTCAGTGGTGGTGTATGCGTCTGTTGTGCGAGAGTCTGTACGTACGACTGGGGTGAGTCTGCGTGCGTTACACACCCTGACAGCAAAACAAGAACATTTTATTTGTTGCTTACTTTAGATGTTCAGCCTACTATCTGAGCTATCTTCACACAAAAATTGGATGAGTTATCGCCCATGGCTACCTTGGAGGACACAGAGTTTCATTAGTGGTGAAAATAAGCAAACCTGGACACACACTGTGAAGCATGTTTCCTGTGATATGTTTTAACGCACAAGTTATGTAGATTGCTTATGATGTTATTAACTGCCTCAAACAAAATTTGACTCGAAAAATTCATTAGAAAACCAGAACTTCCGGTGCACGTCATTTTCCTAATAAATCTTATTTGATTTAATGTGAATTACTTTCAAACCATTTTTTATGCTCCAGTGACTGACACACAGATAAAGAACACACCCATATCCATTTGATCAGGTAAATATTGTCGCTAACCTAGAAATAAAGAACGTTTTGATTTTCACGTTTTTAGGTCATGTTGAGTATTTAGGTGCCTTTGACAAACGAAAAGTAGGTCAAGACCAAACAGGCCGGATTTTCATGCACACAGACCCTAGTGACACTGCACATTGGTTGGCTTTCAGCTGTGTTGTCTGCAGATGCTCCCCATTTCACTTTCAATATCCTGTAATGGTGTCACTGATGACGTCATAAGTCATCGATGTGCGATTTTTAAGACTAAACATCCTATTTGCACACGACATAACACACTCTTCATAACATTTTCTAATAAATGACGTCAAAATAACCCAGATTAAAGCATATTTACGAAGAAAAGTGCTATGGGGAAAATTCGCATTTTTTTGTTGATCAGTATATATTCATTATTTATCCTTTTAATTATGGATGGAAGGAATTTCTTGATGAACATGATCACTAGTGGTATGGTAGTGGCCACCAAGGAGAGGGAAGGAAGACATTTTTTCAATTTGCATATGTCTGTAAATGTTCATAATCTATCCTTTACTTAGCATGCATATTCATATGTCCCATGTATCTCTGACTTATTTTATTTATTTATTATTTAAATTATTGTTTATTTGTTTATTTATTTTGTTTGTGATGCAGGTATATACATACACATCAGCATACGAGATGAGAACATACATGTACACATAAATTATATGGTAATAAGTGCCATACCACCCGCTCCCCACCCCACATACACACACAAAACCATAGAACACCCATCAAAAGACATGCACATCTGTGCATGTTCATAATTTATCCTTTACTTGGCATTCATATGTCCCAGGTATCTTTGACTTACTTTATATGTTCATTTATTTTTTATTATTAAATTTATTTATTTATTTATTATTTAGTTATTTAGTTATTTAATTATTTAGTTATTTATTATTTATTTATTTATTATTTATTTATTATTTATTACTATTTATTTATTATTTAATTTTATTATTCATTTATTTATTTATTTTTGTTTGTGGCGTGGCTTTGCACAAACACACCAACATGCAAGATGAGAAAATACGTGTACACATGTATGGTAATACCACCCGCTCCCCACCCCATAACACATATATACACAAAACCACAGAACACCCATCAAAAGACATGCACATTATGTGCATGTTCATAATGTATCCTTTACTTAGCATTCATATGTCCTAGGTATCTTTGACGTACTTTTTATATTTTATTTAATCTATTATTATTTATTTTTGTTTGTTTGTAATGCAGGTTTTGTACATACACATCAGCATACATGGTAATGGGTGCCATACCGCCCGCTCCCATCCCCACCCCACATACACACACAAAACCGCAGGACACCCACCAAAAGACATGTAAATCTGTGCATGTTCATAATCTATTCTTTACTTAGCATTCACATGTCTCAGGTATCTTGGACTCACTTTATCTATTTAACCGCCGTGAGATGGCCTTAAGCACCTGTTCGGCGTTATACCCAAATAACTAACTTATTTATTTAAATTATGTATTTGTTATTTTTGTTTGTTTGTAATGTAGGTTTTGTACATGCACATCAGCATACAACACGAGAACATACACATACATGGTAATAGGTGCCATACCGCCCGCTCCCAACCCCACCCCACATACACACACAAAACTGTGCAACGCCAGCCAAAGACATGCACAATTGTATACTGATGGGCATTAGTGGACTGTAAAAACCTATATAAAGACTTGAGGTTAAGAAATTGTCTTGTATTGACTGCCTGTATTTTAGGTGCCCACCTACAAATCTCATGTGTACAGTTAATCACACTTCACATGCAGCCATCAGTTCTGTGAAAAGTACTGTTGGCCTCATGCACAGGGGCACCAAAACTTAGAGATGAGGCCACACCTGATAACAAAAGCAGAACTAATATACATACTCAGCCATTAGTTCTGTAAACAGCACCTTTGTAAACAGTACCAGTGGCCAAATGCACACAGACATCATGGATGATGCCACCACTGATCACTTCAAACAACAGGCTACCCAATACACATTGATCACTGATACCGTGAACTAGCCGGCAGATGCAGATATCAGTTCTGTAAATAGTACTGGTGGCCACATGCACAGGGGCACCAAACTTAAAGATAAGGTCACAACTGCCACGTCAAACAAAACGCTACCTACACACACATATTATCAATGATACAGTCAACCTCCATGTGCGTTAGGCGGCACAGGCTTAAAGTATGGGACTGTAAATCTTACAACGAAATGTCAAAGCCAGTAAGAAAAAGAGATAACAGCAGCAAGTAGATGCATTTTGTAAATCGCTCAAATAAAACTTGAGAACTCATCGAGCCCAATGGTGTTATGAGTGGGTGATGGAAACACTATAACGTATGTGCCCCCCCCCCCCTACCCCTACTTCACGGTATCACTGATCAATGTGTATTGGGCAGCCTATAGTTTAAAGTGATCAGTGGTGGCATCATTCATGATTTCTGTGGCCACTGGTACTGTTTACAAAGGTGTAGCACTCTTTTTCTTTTACAGCATGAAGCATGTTGCACGTCGGACATCGGTTTCGAAGATAGCGTTTGTTTTGTGGGTTGCGTTTTGTTTTGGTGCTATGGTGTCGAAATGAAATGGGCAAAACGATGGTAACACTACAATGGAAATAGACGTGACAAACCTTTAATATGACGTACAAATGTAGAAATGAAATGGGCAAAACGATGGTAAAAGGAATGGAAATAGACGTGACAAGCCTTTAATATGACGTACAAATGTAGAAAGCGACTTTGCACGTTCCCTTCTCTTGGAAAACAAACAAGCTTATGTAGAACAAATCGAAAGAACTTGTCGACACACCGAAATTCACGGCAACGAGTCCGCGTGCGTCTCTTGTATCATGTGACGATCACGTGATTTGGGATACCTTATTATTGCGTAACGATATTTGAGCTCAAGGCATGCTTTTTTAAATAAATTGTTTCTTCTACTAATTGCTAATATAATTATGTGTGGAAATATACTTTAAAAATAACTTGAAATCCTTTAAGTAATATACAGTGCATACTACAACATCCTTTAAGTAATATACAGTGCATACTACAACTGAATACAGGAACAATGATGCACGTGTAAACTACTGATCCCGAGTGAACATGGCTGCGACAAACCTGGTTTCATCTGCAGACGTACTGGAAACAAAATGTGCTACAGGAAAATGTCTCCATCTACCAGCGGTTTAAAATGAGTGAGCTCTGCTTTTATTCATACTAGACTTCATTTAGATATACCCAAACCTTTGTTACTCTAAAAAAAAATTACTATTTCGTAAACGGCTTTGAAAGGCATCTGTTAGACTATCAGTCGCCGGCCCACACACAGAACAATACGCAGATACTCGTAAAATAACGGCATGGGGACCTAACCGTTTGTCTGTCTAGCGCTGAGTAATCCCCCTTGGTACGTGTACACAGAATAATGACACCGACTCCGCTGGGTTACCCCTGTCAGCCCCAAGGTCCCATTTCTCAAATTGGAGGTGTTGCCTAACGACTATGTACTAGTTTGCAATTTTTGCCTATCGGCATTTTGACGCATCTCTCCTGCCGTACCTTTCTGCCAAGCTGTTTGTTTATCAGCCATCACGTACCCTCCGTTCCTCCAGTGAAAAACATTTTTTTTTTTAAATCCCGAAGCTTAACATGAAGACTGTCGAGGAGCGTTCTTTCACCTTTTTATCCCCAAGTGTGTGGAACTCGCTGCCAATTGAAATGCGGAATCTGCCCACATTGTCACAGTTCAAAGCTCAATTAAAGACTTTTCTTTTCTGTCGGGAATTTAACACTTAGCTCATCTTTAGCTAACTGTTGACTGCCGTTTATTCTGATTATTGAGGGAAGTGGATGTAAGGTGTTGGGAAGGGATGGGGTGATTTATGTGAGTGTGTCTGAGAGAGAGTGTGCTGTTGTACATGCGCAGTGAGTCCAGTGTTTCACTGGAGAACAGCGCTATTCAAAAACTATTTATTATTATTATTATTTAGTTGCAGGAGGTAGCTTGACCATGATAATTCAAGGGTAGTGCTAGATTAGCTTGGCGCCTGAAGGCGCCAAGCTAATCTGGCACTACCCTTGAATTATCATGGTCAATCCATCTCCTGCTCTGGGATCCGGGGCTAAGAGGGTTATTGTGGGTCAGGCTTACACTACTGTTAGGGAGGAATGTTAGGTAGGGTAGCTCCCCTTTTAAAATATCAGAAAATTTTTCCGGAGTACAGTCCTTGCAAATCAGGTCGTGCACATTGTGTGTAGCGATACAACGCTGTCCAGCGCACTAGTCGAAGACTGACGTCATTGGCACAATCAACTGGTGACGTAAAAAATTGACTTACCCGTAAGCAGCAGTGCTGCAGAGATCAAGAGAACATCGTGGAGGAGATTCATGTTGACTTGTTCAAGCAACTGACCCCAAAAATACTGAAATAAATACGTTCAAAATTAACCCTTTGTGTGTCGGTAGCGGTTTTAGTCGCGATGATTCCTGTAGGATGTCAACGTGCTATTCCTGTAGGAATCATCGCGACTAAAACCGATACCGACACGCAAAGGGTTAAAAGCTGACTACACATCAGAGTAATATCGCACAGTGCGGTATATAAGTGCCATATACTATCGCTGTCCCTCAGTACTGTTTTATATATATACAGCACCATAAGCCTATCACTGCACAGTAATGGACGCACCACAGTACATCATTATTATGCGAGCTGCAAATAAGCACCAGAAATATTTAGCAAGAATGTTTGCAGCAACTGCAGGTAAAACTGAAACTCACACTGCGATACAAGTCAAAGTGCAGTCTGCCAGCTGCCAAACTCGTCACCTCCTGTTGTGCCGACTGAGCGGTTGCCAACGTTAGGCCTGATTGCTTAGCAACACGACGATCGTTTCTGATTATGTCAGTCTTATTGTGATGTCATTCACTGTCTGATTAGGCAAAGAGATAGAAAGTGAAAGGGGTGGTGAGTGGGGGGGGGGGGGAGGAAAAGCCTCGCAGTGCAAGGGCGGATCAGTTACCTCAAGGGGGGAGGGGGTTCCAACGTTTTGTTTGGGACCTTCAACCTGATACAAAAAGGCCTTCGGATACTAAAACTTGCCGAAAAATTAAACAACACGAGGGGGGGGGGGGGAGGGGGAGGGGGAGGGTAGACATGTGTATCAGAACTCGAGAAAGAGGGCAGGTGGTGCCAAACTCCCCCAAAAGCGACTCTATACATAATTATCCTCTGTCCTTAAAACGTTTTACTGCTCTTTTATTGAGTCTGTCGTCACTTTCGGTTCTGTGTGCTGGTATGGAGGTCTGAGTGTGAAGAACAAGAACACCCTGGCACGAATGGTAAACATCTGCAGCAAAGTGACTGGCAGTAAGCAAAACAGTGTGGAGTCCCTGTATGAACAGCGTGTGGTGAGAAAGGGTAGGCGGATAGCTTCAGACAGATCCCATGTCCTTGCCCACCTCTATGAACTCCTCCCCTCTGGCCGCAGACTCCGCACGCACAAAGCTAGAACACTCAGACTACAGAACAGTTTCATCCCCAAATCCATCACTCTAAGCAATCTGTAGGTACATCCACGCATACCCAAACCTAACTCCTCCCCTTATCCCCCTTTACCTGTGCAATCAGTAGGAATGGAGCTTGTTGATTTTAGAGAAGTGATTATATTGTACTTTATTTGGTGGTGAACATGGACATACTGGGATTGTTGTTACTGAGTGTTTACCCACTAATTATTTTACTACGGTAGACTTTAATTATGCAGCTTGTGTAATAATGTGTAATAATGTACTGAGACGTTTGTATAATAAGTAGTGAGGGTTAGGACTAGGTTGAAACACACGTATTATGTATGCATATGTAGAGGTGGGTGTGAATGTATAAGTGCCGCTCAGTTCAGTCCATAAAAGATGTTTGTGTGAGATGTGTAAGAGTTATGTGTAAAGATTTTGTAGTGTTTACTTTATATCCATTTGGAATTTGTAGCTGTGCAAGTGCAGGGAGAAAATGTTCATAATTATGCTATAATGTTTTTATGTCTTGTTTGTACTATTTGTTATAAATGTACCACAACCGAATTTCTCTTTTCGAGATAATAAAGTACTCTTATTCTTATATATATATATATATATATATATATATATATATATATATATATATATATATATATATATATATATATATATATATATATATATATATATATATATATATATATATATATATATATATATATATATATATATATATATATATATATATATATATATATATATATATATATATATATATATATATATATTATATTTGGGTTGGGACCGGGTTGGGCGGGGATGGTGGAGGGAGGTGTCTGGAACCCCTGGAGGTGCCAGTATGTTACGTGGTAGTGATCGCGCGTAGTATGATGCAATCACACCAGACACACTCACGTAGGGTTTTTGTAGAAAAACCTCACTCAGTTGCAACTCTTCACACGTGGCACAAGGTTATAGACCAGACTGGAGTATCAGTTCCAACAATATTTATTCTCACAATGCACTCTTAGCACAATGCATCCACCATTTGATGCGCTGTCTCTCACAAAAGCATCCTCATTTTGATACACTGTCTCTTACAATGCATGCACATACTTTCTAACACTCGTTTATACTATAACAATTTCCAGACGTCCGTGTCTTCTGCACCCAACCAGTGTGTCCACGTCCGTGTCTTCTGGGTGCAGAAGACACGGACGTGGACACACTGGTTGACACATTTAACACTGTTGTAACCCAAACAGCCAGTGAGATCCTTGGCAAACACCGACAAGCAAAGAAACCTTGGATTACAGCTGACATCTTTGTTCTATGTAACAAGCGTCGAGAATTAAAGAAAAAGAAATCAGAGGTAGAAGGAGCTAAACAATACAGGGAAATTAACCAGGATATCAAGAAAAGCATGAAAAAGGCAAAAAATAAGTGGATTGAAGATCAGTGTAAACACGTAGAAGAAAATCTGAACAAAAATAATAGCAAAAATGCATACCAGCTGGTGAAAGACATGACCAGTGTAAAACAAGGACGCTCCTCGATCATTCAAGATAGTGAAGGGAACTGTCTTACGGAAGACCAAGACATACTGAAGAGATGGACAGAGTACTGCTCAGATTTGTACAACCACCGAGCTGCAGGGGACCCAGGCATACTTGTCAACCCACCCGTTACCAACAATGGCAACTATCCCATCCTCCGAAAAGAAGTAGAGGCTGCAGTGAAGTCGCTGAATAAAGGGAAGGCAGCAGAAGCAGACAACATCCCTGCAGAGCTAGTCCAAGAAGGGAGAGAAGACACGATAAGCGCCTTACTAACAATCTGCAATAAGATCTGGCAGTCAGGGGATTGGCCCACACCATGGACCCAATCACTTATAATAACTCTCCCCAAAAAAGGCAACTTACATCAATGCCAGAACTATCGCACGATCAGTCTTATATTTCACCCAAGCAAAGTCATGTTAAAGATCCTACTGAACAGGCTGAAGCCACAGGCAGAGGAAATCACTTTGGTATCATTTTCAGCCCACTTAATCAAATTTCAAATACAAACGATTTTGAATTTCCAAAAACTACAGTATATCGCTTGAGCTTGCCCTTAGCACCACGTGAATGTTTTGTGTTTATGTACAGTGTGTGAGTGAATGCGCGTGATTCACGTGAGCGTGCTTGTTGGGTTCAGTTCGCGGCGGCGCTTTGAGCCGATTTTCAATTGGGATAAAGCGCCTATTTAATGCGCTTATTATTATTATTATTATTATTATTAAATCATAGCTGAGGAACAGGCAGGCTTCAGACCAGGGCTCAGCACAATTGAATAGATCTTCAACCTGAGAGTTCTATGTGAGAGATATCTCCAGCACCAACAGGACCTCTATCATGTCTTTGTGGATTTTAAGAAAGCGTTTGACAGGGTGTGGCATGCAGCCCTTTGGTCCACCATGAAGCTATACAACATCAATGCCAACCTGATCAAAGTCATAGCAAACCTTTACAACAAGGCCACTAGCGCAGTCTGCTTCAGCGGCAAAATAGGAAACTGGTTTAGGATTACAGTTGGAGTCAGACAAGGCTGCTTGCTCTCACCTACTCTTTTCACCATCTTCCTGGAAAGAATCATGACGGACGCTCTGAAAGATCATGAAGGAACTGTCAGTATTGGAGGCAGAACAATCACGAACTTGCGCTTTGCGGACGACATTGATGGCCTTGCAGGAACAGAGAAGGAGCTAGCTCAGCTGGTGGAAAAGCTGGATAGTACAGCCATTGCATATGGGATAGAAATCAGTGCAGAGAAGACCAAACTGATGACCAATAATGCCAGTGGCATTGGCACTGAAATCATGGTTGGAGGCCAAAAACTGGAAACAGTTAAGAAATTCAAATACTTAGGAGCCATTGTGACAGATGAGGGATCAAAACCAGAAATACTGTCCAGGATTGCGCAGACAACAACAGCACTGACAAGATTGAAGACCATATGGAAGGACAGAAACATCACACTCTGCTCCAAGATCAGACTGATGCGCTCCTTAGTCATCTCAGTGTTCTTGTATGCCTGCGAGTCATGGACCCTCAAAGCAGACCTTGAAAGGAGGATACAAGCCACTGAAATTAGATGTTTTCGAAGGCTGCTTGGCATCTCATACAGAGATCACATCACAAACGAGGAAGTGGGAAGCAGAATCAGGCAAGCCATCGGGCCCTATGAAGACGTATTAGCCATTGTGAGAAAACGCAAACTGAAGTGGTATGGGCATGTCACGCGTTCAGCAGGGCTTGCCAAAACAATCCGGCAAGGCACTGTGCAAGGAGGACGAAGGAGAGGAAGACAGAGGAAAAGATGGGAGGACAATATCTCAGAGTGGACAGGACTGAAGCTGGGCGATACGCTGAGAATGGCAGAGAACAGAGAGGATTGGAGGGAGCTGGTTGCCAAGTCATCAGTGGTGCCTCAACGGTCGGCAAGACTACGGGATATAGATAGATAGATAGATAGAAATTTCCAGAACAATCACGCAAATTACACAACTCAACCAATGAGAAAAGAAAACATAACCGAAATCATTAATATTCATTAAAAAGAACACTCTTGATTTTACTGCATTCTTCCACTAAAATCTCGGTGCATTACGTCACGAAATGTAACCAACATATGGACAGGTCAGGGTTGGAAGATTTAACGATATAACGATTTAACAAATTAAATTTTTTGTTAATTGATTGATTGATTGATTGTACATTGCTTAACGTCCCGACAGCAACAAGGCTTTCTCAGGACGTGCCTGCACTGCTTGTGAAAAAAAAAAAAATAAACAGAACATTGAATGTATGTCGCCAGCCGGTCAAATACATTAAATAAACCTAACACATGGGGCCTAAATAAAGGTAAGACCATTTAGCAACACACATCCAATATCAAGAGCTACAGGCAGTGCAGACAGTAGGGAGAGTTTTAAAAAGGCAAATACAGGTGAATGTACAAAGGGTAGACAGAAACACATGCCCCAGAATAGAGAGAAAAACCCACCCTGTGGGGCTGACCAGGGTGACCCTGGGAACTAAAAAATACCTAACCCCACCCAAGTCCCCTAGGGCAGACCCGGGTGGGGTAAATTTTTGGTTAAAGAAAATTTAACGCGTTAATGTTTTTAAAAAGTTAAAGAAAACTCAACGAATGAAAAAATAAAAGTAACGATTATCGATTTTTTTTTTTCGTTAAAAATTTCGTTACTTCAGTTCGTTTTTCCGCCATGAACAAACAGGTGCCTATGCGCAAAGCCGGTTTGACCCAGTTGCAGCCGGTTTGAGGCGGTTTGGAGGATCTATGCCTCTGGGTGAAAAACTTAACGGATCCCCTTTGCTTGAGAAAATCATGAGCGTAGATTATCCCAGGAAGAGGCATAGATCCTCACGAGCCCCCTGCAGTTGCGGGGGCTCATGAGGATCTATGCCTTTTTCAGTTGGGTGGTTTTCGTTTCAGGAGTGAGAAGGCAGATGGCACTCGTACAGCAAAGAGTGGACAGTTGAAAAACTTAACGGAGCCCCTTTGCTTGAGAAAATCACGAGCGTAGATTATCCCAGCAAGAGGCATAGATCCTCACAAGCCCCCGCAGTTGCGGGGGCTCATGAGGATCTATGCCTCTTTCAGTTTGGTGGTTTTCGTTTTAGGAGTTAAAAGTCAGATGGTACAGCAACGATTGGACAGGTGAAAAACTTGAGATCCACTTTGCTTGAGCGAAACATGAGCGCAGATTATCCCAGCAAGAGGCATAAATCCTCATGAGCCCCCGCAGTTGCGGGGGCTCATGAGGATCTATGCCTCTTGCAGTTGGGTGGTTTTCGTTTCAGGAGTGAGAAGGCAGATGGTACAGCAACGATTGGACAGCACAGGTGAAAACCTGAATGGGTGCATGCATAATACATTTTTAATTGTAGTACGCATAGATCGTCATTAACCCACCAACCCCCGCCCCCCCCCCCCCCCCCCCCACCCAAGACTGCTGGGGTTCTTGAGGATATATGGCTCTTGCAGATGAGTGGATTTGTCAGCAGCGCGAAATAAGATCAAACAAACCTGAATTGTTCCATTTTTAGCCGCATGACTTTTTCTTGCGCTGTGCAGTTTTCCGAGTGTTTTTTTTTTTTTTCTGTCTTCCCCCTTCTCATAACTACTGCATGTATCTGACCAGATAGTGTTTTAGATAGTGGGTAGAGGAGGAAATCTGGTGGCGTGTCACTTTTCAACTGTATGCCACTTTTTTTTGTCTGAGCTGAACAATAAATGATCATTCATGTATTTAACGCAAATTTATTTCATTAAAAAGAAAAATTAAAGAAAATTTATTTCTTTAATTTAAAAAAAAAAAAGTAAAGAAAATTTATTTCTTTACCCTTTTACCAGAATTAAAGAAAAGTTATTTCATTAAAGAAAAAAAGGTAATGACTATCAACCCTGCATGTGTACTACAAAACTTTGACGTCATGTTTGAGGTCACTAGAACAATCGCCCCTTTTCCAGAACCTTCCAGCTTAATCTAGGTCAACACACACATGCCCTAAAAGGAATAACACAATCACAAACGTAAGATGCATATTGTACATGCATAAAGGACAGAGGCTGAAATTTGTTTTGATACTCATTCTATTTACATGACTGAAGTACTTTACGAATGGCGGCACAATTATCATTGCTTTCTAATCATACCTTGTAACGCCTCACTTTCACAGCGACCAGACGGTTACGTTTATCGAGTTACCGCAAAACGCGGGGAAAACATCGTTTGTCAGTATCTCGATCTCCAATACTTACCATTGAGTTAGACATAATAAACAAGATGAGGATTTTATCGCAAAGTCTACTCTATTGTTTGGAGCTCACATGCGTTTATCTTTTGGGAACATTCAGAGTTGTTCATATTTTGAGGCTTATTATAAGAATAAGAGTACTTTATTATCTCGAAAAGAGAAATTCGGTTGTGGTACATTTATAACAAATAGTACAAACAAGACATAAAAACATTATAGCATAATTATGAACATTTTCTCCCTGGACTTGCACAGCTACAAATTCCAAATGGATATAAAGTAAACACTGCAAAATCTTTACACATAACTCTTACACATCTCACACAAACATCTTTTATGGACTGAACTGAGCGGCACTTATACATTCACACCCACCTCTACATATGCATACATAATACGCGTGTTTCAACCTAGTCCTAACCCTCACTACTTATTATACAGACATCTCAGTACATTATTACACATGATTACACAAGCTGCATAATTAAAGTCTACCATAGTAAAATAATTAGTGGGTAAACACTCAGTAACAACAATCCCAGTATGTCCATTTTCACCACCAAAGGAAACACAATATAATCACTTCTCTAAAATCAACAAGCTCCATTCCTACTGATTGCACAGGTAAAGGGGGATAGGGGGAGGAGTTAGGTTTGGGTATGCGTGGATGTACCTACAGATTGCTTAGAGTGATGGATTTGGGGATGAAACTGTGCTGTAGTCTAAGTGTTCTAGCTTTGTGCGTGCGGAGTCTGCGGCCAGAGGGGAGGAGTTCATAGAGGTGGGCAAGGACATGGGATCTGTCTGAAGCTATCCGCCTACCCTTTCTCACCACACGCTGTTCATACAGGGACTCCACACCGTTTTGCTTACTGCCAGTCACTTTGCTGCAGATGTTTACCATTCGTGCCAGGGTGTTCTTGTTCTTCACACTCAGACCTCCATACCAGCACACAGAACCGAAAGTGATGACAGACTCAATAAAAGAGCAGTAAAAAGTTTGAAGGACAGAGGGGTTCACATTCAGCTTCCTGAGTTTCTGGAGGCAGTAGATGCGTGACTGACATTTCTTGTGTATGAGGGAGGTGTTTGCGTTAAAGGACAACTTATCATCTATGACTGTTCCAAGATACTTATACTCAGTCACACGCTCAACAGACACATCATCGATCATCAGAACAGGGACAGGGGCAGGGTTTCTTCGAAAGTCTATCAGTAGTTCCTTGGTCTTACTCACATTGAGGTCTAGAAAATTATCTTTACACCAAACACTAAAACGTTCTACTTCTGCAAAGTAAGTCGCATCATTATTGGAGAGATCTTCTAAGGCAGTGTCATCCGAGTATTTTATAAGAAGGGTAGATCCATTATGCTGATCCATTTCCCTCCTCTCTAAGCCAGCCTCTGATCAACACACGTCGGCGCACACAAATAAAGACGGACACACGGCGATTCCCGACATTCGTAAGCTCCGTGGTCTGGCGTGGCATAGCTATTCTAAAGAGGAACAATAGCACGAGCAGCGAAATGACGTCACTTCACGCTTCACGTCATGTCATCATTAGTCCCAGGACGCAGTGTTCATAGTAGGTAGGTCCGTGCCTATACAAACAGTGAGTAACAACTTTGCCGGAGAGCGATATTTAGCTATCCTGCATCAGGAGCTGCTCTCAACACGTAGCACCATAACCAAATAAATAAATAAATAAATAAATAAATAAATAAATAAATAAATAAATAAATAAGTAAATAAATAAATAAATAAATAAATAAATTTAAAAAAATTTTAAAAATGGGCGTATAAAGCATCATTCGGACAACAGTTCTGCGATGTTTGTTTTGTT